>JASANF010014699.1:120000-149953 GCA_030248245.1 Trissonchulus sp. WLG1_4 | reverse complement strand
TTGTTACGACAATACAAATGGAAACGTATATATTCTTTATCAAAGCTACTCAGTCAGCTACTGACATCTTCAGATCTTATTTATTGTGTTTGTGTATAAATCTCAAGATTTATTGTGTAAAAATGCGATTACACACAGCGGTTGCTTAGATTCCCCTTAAAATCATAAACTGTCCCTGTGAAAAAAGTACAAATTCCAGAAGTAAGACAAAACCACCAAAGTTATTTTAGTTTCAAACTTTATATGCGTAGAGCAGGTCTTCAAAATTTGGAACAAAGCCTAACCGAAAAAACCCCGTGTCTATAAGTGGATCACCATAGTCCACAACACATTCATAACATTTAAAAATAACAGTACTAAATCCCAGGATTTAAAAAAGATGTGCCTAGACAAAATGTTAGATTTCGCCTTCCTGCCGTTCTTTTATGGCTTCCTAAAACACAAAAAACCTCATAGTCACTATATTTATTGAGTGAGACAATATACGCAGCTATTATGTATATTGAATTGTTAACTATAATTACCACTAGCAATAATACCAAAATTGAATTTTTAGCTATTTTTTCATAAACTATAATCCTCCTGTTTGCTCACAATGGTTTTCTAAACAAAAGTTTATCGGATTTGCAATCACTATGTTCTTAAGCTGCGTTACTACGCTCCACTGCTGCGTCATGATGTTTTCGAGAGACAGTGTTGTGCATAGAAAAAATTTCGGTGGCCGGGGGGGGGGGGGAGGGGAACGACTTAGATTTTTCGTAATAGGTTGAAATCACATTTTAGCAAGTGTAAACGCCTTAAAAGTGTAACATCGCTAAATCACAACGTTGCAGGGGTTTGGGGGCGGCAGCCCACAGAGAAAAATGGAGATTTTTTAAATTTTAGGCCAAATTTGGTTAACTAGAGAATTTTTTCCGACAGGAAAATTAAAACAAAAGATGGGAACCTCACATCAGAGTAGGAGACTGTATTACACAAGTGGATGCAGCATGATGTAATGTAACGTTGGACGATGGACATGTAACGGCTGAGCGAAATGAAACCGCAAAGCGAAGTTAACTCAGCGCGTTGGTTAGGCATGCATGCATAGGCTTTGATGACAAAAGATAAGAAGGAATAGTAATCCAGAATCGCAGGGGTCTGGGGGCGGCAGCCCCCAGAAAAAATTTGGGGAAATTTTTCGATTTTGAGGCCAAATTTCATCAATTTTCGCCTAATTTACACAGTAAAAAATAAAAATACACACTGATTTACACAGCCCCATTTTCCCCCAAAAGTTGATGAAACGGCCTATTTTGGTTGTAAAAATTACAAAAATTCGCGAAGTAGCGATTGCGACCTGTGACCTCTTTGTGCTAACAAAATCAAGTCAAATTTTTGACCCAAAAACAAAAAATCTTCAGTTTCTGCTCTTAAACGGCTTGTGCTTTTCTTTGTTTTAGCATTCTTTTTTAGGCACTTGAAAGTTGAAAGTGAAAACTCAGCCATCCTGAGCTTGTCTGTGCGATTTCGTGTAATACTTCAAACTTTAAAAGCCGGGGTGGGTTTTACACCCGGATTTGAAAAAAAATGCGTAGGATCTGTCTGGTAAAACAACTCTGTCTGTGTAAACAATCCATGTATATACACAGGGTCTCGGTTTGGGGGTGGGGTCTTGTCTCAGATTTTTCGAAATTCTAGGAGGGCTTGTCCTGACGTTTCGAATACTTGAACTGACAAAAACGCAAAAATTTTCAATTATTTTCTGTTTTTTATTTTCGTATGTAGTTCGAGTCTCAAAGTCGAAATATGACTTTTCACTTGTACAAACGGTCAATTTTTACCTAAAAAATGCTAAAATACACACTTTCAAAAATTTACACATGTCCTTAATTTACACAGCAAATTTTTAATTTACACAACATTTACACAGTGCCGATTTTGAAAAAAAAACCCTGATGCGGTTCCAAAAAACTTCCTTTGTTCTGGGCAAAAGGGGGGATATATCCCCTATATATCCCCCCACCGTCCGCCCCTGCTCACGTGTGTGACTTCGCAAAAGTTGGCTAGAAATTTTTCGGACATTTTTTCAGACCCCAAAAGTTGGGTTCCTCCCTCCCAGCAAAGACCGAACGGGGACGAAATTGAAAAAAGTGGCCTGTTACTTCTAACTTTTCAAGCGTCCGGTCCGGTAGAGCTGTTGAAAAAAAGAGGGAAACTGTCAACTTTGCAAAAGACAACTTTTCATATCTCAAGTTAAACTCCAGCAATCTCTCAAAAATTTTGCAGGCATATAGCCTTTCACTACGCGGATACACACACCAAATTCAAAGACATTCGCCTGCAAATATTGTAAGTTATTAAAAAATTGAATGTCAAAAATCCGCATTAAGTAGATTTTCTCCTATTCTAGGGTTGGGCGCTGTCGCGCCAACCCTGATTATGGCGTGTTAGAAACTTACAAGTTGTAACTTACAACATGCAAAAGCAAATACAATAGTTTAGAGCCCTAAGAGGTAAGAGCCCCTCTGTACAGCTCAACCTCAAAAGTGAAAGCAATAATAATTTTCAGACGTGGTGCTAAAGTTAGTCCCTCCCCCTTTTACATGGCTCAGAGAATTCACCCGGCGCAACTGAGGCGGGGGGGGGGGGGAGAAATTCAAACTGACATTTTTTCACCGTGAAAACACATTTTTATAGTTTTCGCATGCGCTGAGTTCATTTTTTGCACTTTCCAAGCGAAAAAAACGTTGATTTATAGTATACCTTTACGAAAAAATTCAATTTTTGTCGAAAATCAACGTTTTTCGACATAATACGGCTAATCGTCGAAAATTATGACCAATACAGTCGTAATATCAACCTGAAGTTTGATCGTCATAACGTAACACATAATAATATATTTAATACAGCTTTGTTAGCAACATATTTAGCTCATTTATACTAAAAATCGTAATTCTGCCAACTGAAAAGAGAGGCGAAATATACATAGTTAAATTAAGCTTGCATAATGCATATCAAAAGTTTTAGTTTCTTTTCGCGTAGACAATAAATTAATTACATTTTCATAGAAAAATAAGCATCATTAGGCATGAGTAGCGATTTTTAATGAAAGCTAATACCATAAATACGATTTGAAAACGTCACTGATGCTCAGCAGCAAGCTGGCACTGAGAGTCAAGTTCGGTTTAAAAGTGCAGCTATATTTATGATCTGTCCTTTTATTTGATGCAAGCAACTAGGACGAAGCCTTTGCTGTCCCAGCTACTACGCCTAAGCCTAAGCACTAAGTCTCAGCCTAGTGTTGGGATTTTTTTCGAGACGTACCCGAACCCGAACCCGAACCATTCGTACCCGAACCACCCGAACCCGAACCCGAACTTTGGCCAAATGAAGTGCTTGATATTACACACTTACTATATTTGAATATAGAATGTCAAAAAAGTGTGGAGCAATAGAGTCAACAGCCTTTCGTGCAAGAAATAAATCTTTTGATACTTAACGTTGAATAAAATGATTAGTCAGCATAAAACCGACTAAGTTTCAAGCCGAATCAATTCATATTCAACTTTCACCGCTTTGTTTCGATTTTTTGAAAAAAAGATGAAACATGTAGGAGCATTGCATTGGGTTGTCTATGTACTTGTCCTCAAAAAGTTGAAATTTGCGCAAAAAAATTTCCCCTCAATAGCTTCAATAGATAAGGTTCTTGAAACTTTATAAATTGCATCAGCGTTCAGAGATGCACGGGAGCAATTGGTGAGGTGAAGCGGGTGCGCTTCGGCAGGAAAACATGTAACCTTAATCTCTTCCTCAAGGGGATTTTGTTAACCTTGTCGGTGGGATTCGAACTGCCAACTTTTGAATTAACAGTTATTAGTTATTATTAACAGTTATTAACAATTAACAGTTTGGAATAATAGCCCAAACCAACAGGCTAAGAGGAAACGTAGATTAGTTATGAGTTTTTCAGAATTCCCTTGCAGACGTTAAGTTGCGAATACTGACAGATAATGTCGACCTTGCGCTGGTTTAGGTTCTGGTCTTTGACGATTTTTATTATTTACTATGTATATAACTGACCATTAACACAAATTGTACCAAAAAGGCGAACTTTTCAGCCTGTGCCAGGTGTGGTGCAGAGATTATATACAGTTTTGAGTTGAATAAAGTGACAAATGAAATGAATACATAAATGGTTTGTATTTGCAATCCAGCTTGGGTTAATGTGATCAAACTACAAGGATTGATACTCGCTGTCACGATGCGCGATTGAGACGAAACACCAAAAATTTTCTGCATGTCCGCTGCATTTTAGTAACAATTTCTTTATATGTCTATGTCATGTTGCCATTTTCGAAAGCTGGCGCTCAAAATTAATAGAAATAGAGATGAATAGAGATGAATAGAGTTCAGGCCTAGGGCTGATTTAGATTCAAACCTCAGCTTGAATTCGAACAATTTGAGAACACACCACACACGCTCACTAACACGGGTGCAGCCTTGCTGCGAGGACAGCAGCAAAAATCGGGATTGTTTGAAAATTGTGAAGTTAGTTCTAGTACTTATTATACTAAAAATGTTTATGATCTTTGGAAATTCTAAAAAAATCGGTATAAAAATTTTGTAATTCTGTCAGAAAATTTAGGTACCCGAACCACTTTTTGCGTCCCCGAACTGACTTGTACCCGAACCCGAACCCGAACCCGAACTGAAAAAATGACCCGAACCGTACCCGAACCCGAACCCGAACTTTCGTCCCAACACTATCTCAGCCTAAGCACTAAGCCTAAGCCTAACCTAAGCCTAAACCTAAGCACTAAGCCAAACCAACTATCTTCTTATTTTAAAAAATTTCGCAGCTATAGCCAGGAATCTGTACTGAAACGTACTTGTGCTGTAACGCTTCAATCAGCCTGGTCCTGGTAGCTTCAGAATAAGTTTCGTAACTTTTCAAAGCCTGAACCGATTTACAAAATTTTTTCAGCATTGAGTAGCTTAAAAGTTACTCTTTCAGTGGTAGCAGCAGGTTTTTATTTGATGAAGTATTCTTGCCTAAATCCAATTTTGCGCAAAAAATTTTATGTAAAGTTTAATTTTTTGGCAAAGTTTGATTTCCAGCTAAAGCTTACATCCTACAAACTTCTGACCTAGCCTATTCGAAAGAGCGTTCAATTTTGACCCCCCCCCCTAGGTTTGGGGAATATAGGGGGACTCCCGATCATTAGGCGAAAAAATGCCGTTTTTCCGACTTATTCCACCCCTAAGGGTTTAAACACGAATAATTTCGCTCTAGATTTTATTAAAAGGGGCGACATCTATTTTGGGGGCTAGAGATCAGATTGGGGGCTTGACTGACGATGGGGGTTCTATATTTTTATTAAAAGATGGGGTAGGAAGCGATTTATGAGCAAAAATAATTCCCCCCCCCCCGCCGAATCTTGACCCCTCAACTTTTCAAAGCCTGAACCGACTTACGAAATTTTTTCAGCATTTAGTAGCTTAGAGGTTGCTCTTTCAATGGTAGCAGCAGGTCTTCATTTGATTAAGTATTTTTGCATAAATCCAATTTTGCGCAAAAAATTTGATGTAAAGTTTAATTTTTGGACAAAGTTTGATTTCCAGCTAACATCCTACAAACTTTTAACCTAGCCTATTCGAAAGAGCGTTCAATTTTGACCCCCCCCTAGGTTTGGGAGATATAGGGGGACTCCGGATCATTAGTCGAAAAAATGCCGTTTTTCCGACTTAATCGACCCCTAAAGGTTTTAACACCAATAATTTCACTTCAGATTTTTATTAAAAGGGGCGACAGCTATTTTGGGGGCTAGAGATCGGATTGGGGGCATGGTTGACGATGGGGGTTTCATATTTTTAGGTAAGATGGTAATTTCTCCCCCCCCCCGCTTCAGTCTCACAAATTCACCCATCCTCAAACTTCCCGATTAAGGCTAATACACATGCATATACATAATATAACATCATCAAATAGCTGTATAATGTGAAGTTGTATGTCAATCTTTTATATGCATACCGCCAAAGTACCAATTATTATATAAATCGTAAAATAACGATGCAAATAAACTAACCTTGACTTTTCCAGACTTTTTCAGAAAACTAGCAACGTGTTTAACCATTTCAGTTTGATCAACGTCCTTCACGCTTACTTTGACCATTTTGCTGCAATTTTTCGCTTTAAAATCTGAAAAAGAACACGGCATTCATTAGCAAGCATATGTACATGTACCATGGTTATTTTTTTGCGTAAAATATATACTGCGTATTTACGCAGTGGACCTTAAATTTACGCAGTCAAAAATAAAAATACGCACAATTTACGCAGCCTTCATGTGCCCACCAGGCGGCAGTAAATCAAACTTGAGCGGAAAAATTTTCCGGTGCGTCTCCAATTGGGCCTGAAAATTAAAAAATTTCCAATTTTTGTACTGGGGGCTACCGCCCCCAGACCCCTGCAACTTTATTGCTTTGTGTTTCTTGCTATTGTCTTTCATTAAAACGTAAGCAAGTGTATGGATTTGTATGTATTTCTATGTATCGATATTCGATATCCTATGGAACCGAACATAATTTTGAAAAATCTAAAAGTCGTTCCCCCAGTCTGAAACTACGGAAATGGCACATTGGGCATAGTTCAGCGTCCTAAAAGTTTTCAAATTAATAGATTTGCTCACATTAAACAAAGATATATACAGATCGGATGTTGTACAAATTGCTTGAAAAAACTGTCAACTGGATATGACCATGTGTTACTTTGTGACCAAAACTAGCTTTTTTACGTTTACTCTAACTAAATGTTCTGTGCATTGTACTAGAATTACTTGACACGCCGTTTAAAGGCGTTCGCTATGTTTTTAACCATTTATATACTAGTGTTAGAAAATTACGCAATTGTTTCTAAAAATACGCAGTCAAAAATAAAAATACGCAGTTTTTACGCAGTGCCGATTTTCAAAAAAATAACCCTGACATGTACACGTTGTCTCAAACGGGGGGGGGGGCACTGTCCCAGATTTTTCGAAATTTTAGGGGGGATGCTTGTTCTACTGTTTCGGGGACTTGAACGAACAACCAACTTATATACAACGCAAAAAATTCAAAAAATCGCAAAAAAATTGATCAAAAATGGGAAAATTTTTGCAAAATTGAGTATTTTTCGCTTTTAGTTCATTTTTGAAGCATTTGACGACAATCTGCGACAAATTTTAAGTTTTCAGGTACCCTTTTTTCAGCACCAAGGAGAAAGGCTTGTGCCGACTGCCGATGGGTCAATTCTGGAGGGGCGCCTGCTCTCCCCCCCCCCCCAGGTATAACATCTGCGGGCACTAGTTCGGACGCACAGTCTATACAGAAACGACCTGACCTCCTACAGAAATATAATACATAATACATATTTGCGTTCGGTTAACATTCGGTTAGGTGAAAATTATTTACGTTCGAGCAAAAATGCTTCCCCCAAGGTGCTCTACTCAAAAAATAAGTCCACTATCACCCCCCTAACACAGGAAGCCCAATTCGATGAAAAAATAACGAGAAATTATCCTCAAAATAACATGTAAAATTCAGCAATATATATTTCACTGTAATTTCTACATATTATTACTCAGAATTCAACAAATGATCTGCTGCATTTCAGTAAAATATCGCAATGCAACAAAATATCAACAAAATTTCTACAAAAATCTGAACCTATTTCAGCAAGATTTCAATAACATATCCAAGAATTTTCAACTAATTTTCAGCAAAAAAACGAAATCTGAGTGCAACGTTTTCAACGCAACAAATTTTCAATATTTTTATCATCATTTTTTCAACAAATTTTCATCAATTTAACGTTCTGCTATCAATAGTAAGTTTGAAATTTTTCAGTTAAATTTCATCAATTTATCAGTGGCGTACCCAGGGGGGGGGGGGGCTAGGGGGACATCAGCCCCCTCCTTCGCGATTTCAGCCCCCCCTTTTTTTAACTTTTTTTCCTGTGGTCTTCTTTGGTTTTATGACACCGCTGAAAAAAAATTTCCGGCACGTTCCCAATTGACTAAAATTACACTGTAATTTCAAAAATTTTCCAAAATTTTCTTTCGAGAGGATGGATCTCGCCCCTAATTCATTACTGCGCTAATGTATATACACGACTTATATCTGCTATGGTGTATTAATAATGAGTAATGCTGACAACTATTATTGGTATTTAGTTATATATTTTGTGTGGCTTTTAATTAAAAACCGTGTGGTGGGTGGAGGACGAACGTCTAAGGACAGCCCTTGTCACCCATGGTTTATCTTCAATTTTTTCCTGTATACAACGTATTTTTCAGATTTGCTAGTCCCCCCATGGGCCGATTTTTCGTGCTTTTTTTATCTAAATGTGTGACTGTTAATCTAAATGACAAGTGTTGAATTGGTTTTTCAATGCAAATTTTATTTCAAAATTCTAAAAAAGCTTCAGCTTCTGGGGGCTGCCGCCCCCAGACCCCTGCAATCACTATGATTTCACAACAAGTGTTGCTTAGAATTGCTTTTTCAATGCAAATTTTATTTCAAAATTCTAAAAAAGCTTCAGCTTCTGGGGGCTGCCGCCCCCAGACCCCTGCAACGACTATGATTTCACAACAAGGGATGCTTAGAATTGCTTTTTCAATGCAAACTTTATTTCAAAATTTTGAAAAAGACCCAGCTTCTGGGGGCTACCGCCCCCAGACCCCTGCAACCACTATATGTATATGAATTCACGACAACTGTTGCTTAGAAATGGTTTTTCGATGCAAATTTTATTTCAAAATTCTAAAAAAGCTCCAGCTTCTGGGGGCTGCCGTCCCCAGACCCCTGCAACCACTATGATTGCACGACATGTTGCGTATATAAAACTTTTGCAATATCAATGAAATCAGTAGAAAAATTTTAAAAAGCTGAACTTTCTGCAGACTGCTGTGGAGTGCGTGTGCGTTTTCACCCCCCCCCCCCCCCGCCGGTCGTCGACCATCAGTTCAGCCCCCCCCCTTCGCGAAATCCTGGGTACGCTACTGCAATTTATCATCTTTTTTTCAACAAATTTTCATCAATTTTACATTCAGCTATCAGTGGCGGATCCAGGGGGGGGCCGGGGGCCCCGGGCCCCCCCCTTTGGGTCTGCCCCCCCCCCCCCTTTGGCAAAGAGGGCCCCCTCAAAGAATTTTCCGATACGTTCCCAATTCATCAAATTTAGCCCAAATATCCAAAAAATTCCCTGGGGGCGACCGCCCCCAGGCCCCCAGAACTTTTTAACGTAGTTCTCATAGTTATTATCTGTCGCAAAGGTTCATGCATGTATACATATGTATATGGCTGCATTGTGCCTAGCCTAGCTTTAGCTTTAGCTGTACATTTCACCCCTTTACGAAAAATTCCAGTCATCCCCCCCCCGGCCACCGAAATTTTTTTCTATGTATATACACCACTGTCTCTTGAAAACATCACGACGCAGCAGTGCAGAGTAGTAACGCAGCTTAAGAACGTAGTAAAAAGGTAAAATAAGGTAAAAAAGTTTATGCCGTATCCCCCCCCTTTTTGGAGGTCACGGTCCGCCGCTGAGTGTAGCTTAAACTTACACTTTCAATGCAAATTGTATTCCAAAATTCTAAAAAAGCTTTAGCTTCTGGGGGCTGCCGCCCCCAGACCCCCGAGACCAGGAAAATACCAATATCTTTCAGCATTTCAGCACGCTAAAATGGCCTCAAAAAGTTTTTACATGAAATTGATTGCTCGCTACCCCCCCCCCCCCGGTCGTCGCCCGAGGTAGGGCCCCCCCTTTGAAAATTTCTGGATCCGCGCCTGTCAGCTATCAACAGTAAGTTTACATTTTTTCTATAAAATTTCATCAATTTATCATCATTTTTACAACGAATTTTCATCAATTTAACGTTCTGCTATCGATGGTTAAGTTTAAATTTTTTCAGATGAATTTCATCAATTTATCATCTTTTTTACAACTAATTTTCATCAATTTAACAATCTTCTATCAACAGTAAGTTTACATTTTTTTCTGTAAAATTTCATCAATTGATCTCATTTTTTTTAACAAATTGTCATTAATTTAACATTCGGCTATTAACAGTAAGTTTACATTTTTAGTAAAATTTCATCTATTTTTTGTTAACTTTTCAACAAATTCGGATCAAGAGCGGTTTGGTGGGGGTAATAGTGGACCTATTTTTGGAGTAGAGCACCTTAACGAAAACGAAGCATTTTTTATAATAGAACCACTATCCACAAATTTGGATTTTCTGAGCTATGACCCTTTTAAAATCGTGTTTCAGTGTTTTGGAAGTGAAATTAAACCTATAAAAAGTCTGAAGCCAAAAATGGCTATATTCTTTGTTTTTGGATAGTTGTGAGTGCGTGATGATGGTTTACGGCATCGTCTAGGCTTATATAGTTGGCAGGATTCTCTAGGCTAAGCAGGCAAGATTTATTCTGAAAATTTCAATTTTTTAGTTCCTAAGCAGTGGCGGATCCAGGGGGGGGGCCCACGGGCCCCGGGCCCCCCCCCCCCCCTTTGGCTCTGGGGCCCCCCCCTTTGCCAAAGAGGGCCTATAGAAAAAAATTTCCGATACCTCTCCAATTAACCGAATTTGGCCTAAAAATCAAAAATTTCCCCATTTTTTTCTGGGGGCTGCCGCCCCCATACCCCTGCAATCCTGTGCTCCATATTTTTTGCCTTTGTGTTCTGTTAAAGCGTGTTTATGTGTATATGGGTGCATTGTACACTATTTATTTGCTTAATACACTGTTTAATGTGTCCTTTTAGATGTCTTATCGCAGCAAAAATGACATTTTTAATGATTTTGCAAAAATGATTTTACAACAACTGTTGCTTAGAAATGCTGTTTCATTGGAAATGTTATTTCAAAACTCCAAGAAAGGTCCAACCCCTGGGGCTGGGGGCTGCCGCCCCCAGACCCCTGCAACCACTTTGATTTTTTACAATAAGTATTGCTTAGAATTGCTTTGTCAATGCAAATTTTATTTTAAAATTCCAAAAAAGCTCCAGCTTCTGGGGGCTGCCGCCCCCAGACCCCTGCAATTGCTATGACTTTAGGACGTGTTGCTGACCACTTTTTCAGTGCAAATTCACCGTCTAAATTCTACAAAGCTAACCCCCGGCAGAATGGCGCGCCTGTTAGTTTGCTCCATTGTGTGCGCGTTTCAGCCCCCCCCCCCCCCCGCTTTTCCCGGTCGTCGACCATCAGTACAGCCCCTTCTTCGCGAAGTCCTGGATACGCCACTGCTATGCAATGTGTAAAATAACACATAAAACATAACAATCGACACTACTAAAAAAACGCCTCGCAAAAATTTTTTCACGCTCGCTACCCCCCCCCCTGTCGACACCCAAGGTGGGGCCCCCCCCTTTGAGAACAGTAGCGTACCCAGGATTTCGCGAAGGGGGGGGCTGAACTGATGGTCGACGACCGGGGGGGGGGTGAAAACGCACACGTGTCCGCGGCAGTCTGCAGAAAGTTCAGCTTTTAAAAAATATTTTACTGATTTCATTGATATCGCAAAAAAGTTTTATATATTATACGTAACATGTCGTGCAATCATATTGGTTGCAGGGGTCTGGGAGCGGCAGCCCCCAGAAGCTGGGGCTTTTTCAAAATTTTGAAAAAAAATTTGCATTGAAAAAACAATTCTAAGCAACACTTGTTGTGAAATCATAGTGGTTGCAGGGGTCTGGGGGCGGCAGCCCCCAGAAGCCGAAGCTTTTTTAAAATTTTGAAATAAAATTTGCATTGAAAAAGCAATCATAAGCAACACTGGTCGTAAAAAAAGAGTGGTTGCAGGGGTCTGGTTTTGGCAGCCCCCCCCCCCCAGAAGCTGGAGTGTTTTTATTTTTGAAATAATAATTGCATAATGCATAATTGCATAATTGAAAAACCAATTCTAAACAACACTTGTCGTGAACTCATAGTTGTAGCAGCGGTCTTTTCCGAGAGTCAGATTTTGTTATGTGAGCGTTATATTGTTGTTACTAAATGGATTTTTTGCCAAAATTGATAATATTTCAAACTTTTAACTTATTTAGATAAAAAAAGGACAAAAAATCGGCCCATGGGGGGACTAGCAAACCTGAAACTTACGTTGTATACAGGAAAAAATTGAAGAAAAACCATGGGTGACAAGGGCTGTCCTTAAACGTTCGTCCTCCACTCCACCCACCACACGGTTTTAATTAAAAGCCACACAAAATATATAAAATACCAATAATAGTTGTCAGCATTACTCATTATCAATACACCATAGCAGGTATAAGTCATGTATATACATTAGAGCAGTAATGAATTAGGGGCGAGATCCCCTCGAAAGAAAATTTTTGAAATTTCAGTGTAATTTTAGTCAATTGGGAACATGCCGGAAAATTTTTTTCAGCGGTGTCATAAAACCAAAGAAGACCACAAGAAAAAAAGTGAAAAAAGGGGGGGGCTGAAATCGCGAAGGGGGGGGCTAAAATCGCGAAGGGGGGGGCTGATGTCCCCCTAGCCCCCCCCCTGGGTACGCCACTGTTTGAGAATTCCTGGATCCGCGCCTGTTCCTAAGCCTGGGGCCGTATTCTCAAAATTACCTGCAGGTAAAGTTAGGCTAACTTTACCCACAGGTAAGGTGAAGGTAAAATCGTATTCTCAGACAATGACTAAAGCCAATCTGATAGCTAAGGTTACCTTTAATATTCGTGCCAGAAAAGTGCTTTATCTTGTTTCGCAGCTAAAGTTAATGTGTTGTGCAAATTTTCAACTTCAACCGTCGACGTCAACCTTGTTTTCAATTTTAACTTTACCTTTACCCACAGATTTAACTTTACCTTCACCTTACCTGTGGGTAAAGTTAGCCTAACTTTACCTGCAGGTAATTTTGAGAATACGGCCCCTGATCTTAAGCAATAACCTAAGCCTAAGCCAGATTTATACTAAGCCTAAGCTCTGAGCCTAAGTCCACGCCCAAGCGTAAATTCCGGCCAAGTTTGAATATGTTTAATAATTGGATGTTTGTGGTAGTTTTGGCCAATTTTTTGGTACATACATAAGCTAGGGGTCAACTTGCCTTTGCTTTGATTCGCAATAATTATAAACATGTTCTGACTCTATTTAAACACGTGTAGGCTGGAAAAAACACGGGTTTTCAAAAAAGATTACGAAAACGTCCCTCAACCTGCTTCCCCCGTAAAAAATAAGTCCACTATTTCTTTCCCCCCAACTCGATTTAACCCCAACCTCTAGTAGGAACGGGCGGTCTCACCAAAGGGGAAAGGAGTACCCGAAATTTGGTACGGTTGACATGTATATATAAAAAAAGCCACGTGAAATTTTTAGGAAAATCCCGACAGTTTAGCCTAAAGAATGCAACTGAAGAAAAGGAAAACAAATTCCGAAATAGACGAAAAACATAATTTTATATTATGCATCCATACGAGACTATACGTATTAGTATTATATAGATAAGAAAAATGCCCTGCGGGACGCTGGTAGCATAATAGGCCAATTTACAATATCCATTTATATCATCCATTGTATAAGAACCGAAACTGAAGCTGAAAAAGGACCTGTTAAAAGTCTTCAAACTAGAGCATTTTGACTGAGCAATAGGCCGACTGCTGCGCCCTATTATTGCGGGCACCACGGTTGTATAATTTGGGCCTCTTGAGCTTAGTCCGGGCATACACAGAATGGTGTTAAAAGTTTCGGCCATTCCGGCTAAATTTTGAGGACCCTGCGCCCTTATTGATCAAATTGAGCAATTTTCGTCGGCTGCCATTTTTGCCCACTTTCGTTCAAATTGATTCGAGGGGGGACCTTTCTCGCAAATCTAGGCAGTGTCTTGATTTCTGGGGGGCACCTGTGGTGAACTGGTGGTGTGCCGAAAAGGGAGGGTCTACCCCCCCTGAAATCAGGACACCACCGATTTTGTGCTGGTGGTGTGCTGAAACGAGGGTACCCCTCGAAAATCAGGACATGTCTTGATTCGAGGGGGAGGGTAAAAATCAAGGCGAAAAAAATTAAATTTCCCCCTGAAATCAAGTCGTAAAACAGTTATTTCGGCCGGAGCATTGAACTAGAATAAGAAAAATTGTCATAGTTTTCCTGTTACGTACTCTTGGCAATACACAATAATTCAGACAGGACAGGACCATACTATGCTTATTAAGTTATACTACCTACTTCTGTCGATTAATGGCTCCTGTTGAGCAAGAAAGACCTAATATCACCGATTTTGCCCGCAATAATAGGGCGCAGCAGTCGGCCTATTGCTCAGTCAAAATGCTCTAGTTTGAAGACTTTTAACAGGTCCTTTTTCAGCTTCAGTTTCGGTTCTTATACAATGGATGATATAAATGGATATTGTAAATTGGCCTATTATGCTACCAGCGTCCCGCAGGGCATTTTTCTTATCTAGTTTTTATAATTTTTCGGCTTCAGAAATTAAATCCAGTTGTTTTGAAAAAGCATTTTTAAGCTTAATTTTTAAACTCTTTAGTCCTATGTTTTTTAAGATTGCGAAATTTTAAATTTAAAGTTTTATGCTAAGATTTCATCAACAGCAAAAATTGCAGCCCAAGGTCCAGCGCCCCTCCGGCCGCGGCTCAATATGCAGTCACCCATCGGCCGCAGCTCAAGTCGAAACCCCTCCTCCGGCCGCAGCTCAAAATGCACCTACCCTACGACGTAGCTGAAGGTGCAGCCCCCCCCCCGGCGCAGCTCAAGTTGCAGCCCCCTCTCCAGCCGCGGCTCAAAGTGCAGTCTTCCCTCCGGCGCAACTCAATTTACAGCTTCCCGAGTGCTCTTGCTTTTTTAAGGGGGTAGTGTCGCGAAAGCAGTCGATTTTGCGCGACTGTAAAACTTGTTCAGTAAAATGTTAGAAATTGTTCTTTCTATATTTAAAAAATCTATCTAAAAGCAAATTATTTTGCCAAGTTTCAGCAAAATTGGTGCAGCATATAGTTTGCAATAATGTCGCAAATTCGGAAAAATGACGTTTTGAAAACCTATTCATATTCCATTTTTTCGTCACATTTATCAATTTTTCTGTTTAGTTTTTTTACACAGCCTGATAGCACATATGTTGTAGTTTATGCACACAAAATTTAGTGCAAATTACTGTAGCGGCTGTGGAGTAATACTAGTTTGAACTGTGAAGGTGTACGTAAACTGTAAAATAGTAACAGCAATAATGATAAATTGTGAAAAATCTAGACGCTTATTTTCAAATCAAAAGGAAAACGAACCTTCAATTTTCTTTTTTCTTATTTGTCGCAAAGAATTGTGCGTCCACACATTATGTGTACTTCACAAGCTGGCCAATCTGATATCTGGCTTGATTTTTCGAACTTTTATGTCCCTATTGTGTGATGTCTGGCTTACTAATGGCGATTGGTCCAAGATATTTGTCGATATTGATAGTGTAATGTCTGGCAGTAATTATTTGACACCATACAGCGTTGGACTAGCTTCTCACTGAATGTACTATTTCAAAGCAAAAAGTTCTATTTTCACAACCTATGAGCAAAACTGCTTTCTCGACACTACCCCCTTAAATTCGACAAAAAGTACGTTATAGGAAGAGCACGACACTCTCCTTATTATGCCCTATTATGGGAATGGTGAATTGCAAATCTGAAACCGATTTCAGTCTAGTTGATTTTTTTAGGAATATACTATGTAGCTTCAAATTGCTCATTTTTGAGCTCACGGACTAAAAAATTTAGTATTCAGTTGTTTTATAACCGTTTCATGCACAGAGAATCATGGGAGATACCACATGATGAACTACCATATCTGGGGTTACGCAACTTGACTAATTTATTCTAGTTACATAATCTTTGAACTTTTTTCAGAACTGATGGCATTGAGCCATCAATTTTTAGTCCTACTGCCACACAGCGAAGCCTATGCTTAATTAAGCCATGTGCAAATTTGAATTTTTTTCATCGCAAAAGTAGTATTTTTTAAGGCCACATTATAAAAGTCGAACGCGACTCCAGCAGTCCGGTTTTTGTGCATCAGATACAGCGGATAAAATAGTTTATTTCTAGCATTCAACCATGGCAGGCGCACCGTTGCTGTGTTGATACTCTAGGGTGAGGTTTTTACAAATTCTCAACTATGAGCGCTTATAATTCAAAGCGGTGCGTCCTAGACCATTAATCGACTGATTATGTTTTGTTCACCATTCATTTCTCTATCGTATCGTGGTTTCACGATGTCTTTACGAAGCACGTAGCTCGAGCAATGGCCAAAAAACTAGAAGGTGCCAGATGGAGGTTGCCTAGAGAGAGAAATTCTGGGCATTAAAGGGTTAAAGCACCTCACGTGCGGAGTGTGTTTTACACTTCCGCCTCCATCAAATCGTATCCGCCAGCTACATTTTACCTACATATTATTAATCGCCTTGCGTGCTTGCTTCTGTTAATGTACTTGCTTCGCAATTTCCGCCGTTACGGTAAAAAAATCAACAAAAATGTGGGCAATATCAAAATTTATTAAACTAAAACAAATTATCTGACTGTGATCGACTATATTTGTAAAATTCAGTCAATGTACAAAATAATTAATTAAAAGAAAAATTTATGTTGCTCAAACAACCGTTTCTAGTTTCTACATCAGGTTACTGACTTGTGTCGAGTCGACACATTTTCGGTGAGCGGACGTGAAAAAGTTTAACCGTTGGGCTACCACGACTATGGTGGTTGGCTTCGTTATAGGGTTTTATAAATTCTGAGGGTGTTACGACTTGACTAGGATTTAAAAATATAGATTTTCAACGCAAAAAAATGAGAAAAAATCAGAAATTACGTAATATAACGTATTACATATATATTATAATAATAACGTATGTATACTGTACGTCATGTGACTGTCACTACGTATATATATATAAAGACATTGAAATTTGAAAGTTTATGTGACTGTCACTACGTATATATATATAAAGACATTGAAATTTGAAAGTTTATGAAGCAACAAACCACCTAATTCAAATTACGTTCACTATAGTATCAAATTTAAAAAATTAAAAATAACACGCAATTTCACAAATAAACAAGTAAATCTGACGTGCAAATTGTTGCACATAATATACACATAGGTTTTATTGCTTCTAACAACTGTACTGATAAGTTAGTGAACTTCACCATTTTCACAAAATGCGTTAAAAATGAGGTTTTTTTCACATTTCTCAGCAAAGCCACAACCGTTCAATACGAAAATAGGAGAAAACCTATGGCATGAAAAACCACATCGATAGAGCCCATGATAATAAAAAACGGTTCGGCAGATGCTGAGAAAAGTTGGCTGAAAAAAGTAAAAAGAGACGCGAAGTTTTTTGAAATTTTTTAAGATTTATAACTTAATTTAAACTCAATCAATATACTTGCTTTTTGCACCAATTATGTGTTTTTGCCATTACGATCAGTGTGCTAAATTAGGAGCATCGGTGCGGACGTAAAACGAAGTTATTTGCCGATTTGTACAGTGAAAAGTCGCATTCAGCTGATTTTATCCTATTATAGGTTTGGCGCTATCGCGCCAAACCTGATACATATTATGTATTATGTATGTATATATATGTATATTAAGTTCATTTTTGATTTGATTTGATAAGATCTTTCTGAAGTTTTATCATCATAAATTAACACATGATTATGTAATCAAATGTGCTGGTCGGAATCAAATTTATTCAGCTTTGTTTTGCAGCATTTTCTGCTTATTTTTTACCAAAAATAACTTTTCCAGCAAAATAATAGGTGAAATAAACTTCGTTAATTTGAGTTCAAAATCAAAATTAATGGGCTTTTTTGCACAGACAAAACTATTTAGTTGGAAGTTGAACTTTATTTATAATTCTAAGAGTATTTTTCGCACCACCATAAATACCAATTTTCAGCCTAAGCACTAAGCCTAAACCTGAGCTCTGCGTCTCAGCGTTAAGCTTTAGCACTGAGCCTAAGCCTATTCAAAAATCGTTCAATTTTGACACCCGCCTGGATTTGGAGACTCTGGATCATTAGGAGGAAAAATACCGTTTTTCCGACTTATTCCTCCCCTAAGGGTATAATTTCACTCTAGATTTTCATTAAAAGGACCGACAGCTATTTATTATGCTAGATATCAGATTACGGGTTTGGCTAACGATGTTAGTTCTATGAGTTTGTACTGTCAACTGTGGCAGCCGAAAAAATTTTCCCCGCTTTAACCAATCCCGACCAGCTAAGCCTAGACGTTGCCTTCAATTAAGGCCGTGTTTACATTGAGCTTTTTTTCAGCTGCTCGAGTAGCTGAAAAAAGCTGCAGCATTTTTTCGAGGCTTCCGATATTTTTTCAGCTGCTCGAGCAGCTAGAAAAAAGCTGGAGCAGCTGAAAAAAAGCTGGAGCAGCTGAAAAAAAGCTGGAACTGCTTGTGTTGTCATGGCAACGGAGCAACTAGTCTATAGTGACCGCCATACCTATCCGCTTTTTTTCAGCTGCTCCAGCTTTTTTTCAGCTGATCCAGCTTCTTTCCAGCTGCTCGAGCAGCTGAAAAAATGCCGGAAACGTCGAAAAAAAGCTCAATGTAAACACGGCCTGAACATCACATTCAGAGCGCACACAACATTCACATATTCACATTCCCTTCTCAAAATCACAATGAAAATCTAATGAAATAGTCTTGAAAAATTTTATAAATAACTATCAAAAATTTATTGATATTTCATTTAATTTTTTTAACAACAATGAAAGTACAGATAAAAAATTGTTCAGTTACGACAGACTTTTTGTTGGTAAAATGGAAAAACTGCTAAAATATTGTTGAAAATTTTGAAAAAACGTTTTTGATAAACAGGTATATAAACTTCTAGTGACAGTTTAGTGAAAAATTAACAAAAATTTGTTGAAATTTTACTGAAAATTTTGTTAAAATTGTGACGAATTTTTGTTGAAAAATGAATGAAATTTTGTTGAAATTATACTAAAAATTTTGTTGAAATTGTGACGAAATTTTGTTGAAAAATTATTGAAATTACGTTAAATTTTAGTAAAAATTTCAATGAAAAATAACCGAAATGTTGCAAAAAATTGTTGAAAATTTGTTGAAATTTTGTTGAAAAATGAATGAAATTTTGTTGAAATTTTACTGAAAACTTTGTTGAAATTGTGACGAAATTTAGTTGAAAAATTATTGAAATTACGTTGAATTTTTATAGAAATTTCATTGAACAATAACAGAAATGTTGCAAAAAAATTGTTGAAAATTTGTTGAAATTTTGTTGAAAAATGAATGAACTATAAAAGAAATTTTTTTCCACAATATTTCAACAAAATATCATCAATTTTTCGCCGCATTGGGTTTCCTGTGTAACTGTATTTAACACGAAAAGAGCATTTTCAGTGTTTTTGGAAGTGAACGTGGTCAAAGTTTGAACATGCCTTTCCTTCTTGCAAGGCTCATCACATAATACATATGTATTTCAAAATTAGACAACTATGTAAGGCTTTGGCCCGTATTCACATACTAACACTAACACTTAAAGTTAGTGTAAACCCTAACTTTAAGTGCTTCGTAGCACTAAATTTAGTGCTACGAAGCACTTAAAGTTAGTGTTTACACTAACTTTAAGTGTTAGTGTTAGTATGTGAATACGGGCCTTAGTTTTAGTTACTAAGCCTAATCTTCACTTCAGCCCAAACTAAGCCTAAAAATAACCCTGGGACTAAGGCCCGTATTCACATACTAAGTGTAAAGCGTAAAGTTAGTGTTTACACTTATTAGTGTTAGCGCTTATAAGCGCTAAGTGTTCTTCACAAACTTGAACTTCTACCATGCTAAACATACTTAAGCGCTTAGCGCTTAGCAAACGCTTAGCGTTAGTTTGTGAATAACACTTAGTATGTGAATACGGGCCTAAGCCTAAATCCTAATCAAAGGCTGTTTTAGTATTTTTGAACACGCACAGTCACACCTGTTGAGTCTATTTTACTATCCTTATAGTAAAGCTCCACATGTGTGAGTGTGCGTGTGTGTTTTCAAAAGCACTCAAATATCGGCTCAAGTTTGGATTTATGCTTAGGCTTAAGGCCGATTCACACGGTGCGTTTTTGCCGCTGCGATTTTGACGCAAAACGCAAGCCGCAGGGTGTCGCAAGCGAAACGCACCGTCTGAACAAGCTTTGCGGCCCTAGCGCGTCTCGCAGGTCAGTTTGACTATTCAAAAAACTTCAAAAAACTTCAAAACACTTCACTATTTCAAAAAAATGACAAAGTGCTAAGCAAAAATTGTTTATACCAACACATCCGTAGCATCAAATCGCAATGAAATCGCAGGTCGAATTGCAGTCTGGCGTTTAAAACGCTGCGGCAAATTCAAGACGCAGGCATTCCGCACTAAAAACGCTGCGTCTGTTCAGACATTGCGTTTTGCTTGCGGCAAGCTGCGTTTTGCCGCAGCGGCAAAAACGCTGCGGCAGAATCGCAGGAAAATCGCAGCGTGTGAATCGGCCTTTAGTCCTACAGTTAAGGTGGTACTAACGAATGTGCAGTGTTTTTCAACAGGCTGGTATTCGATAATTAATTAACTAAAGAGCACATTCTTTATACCGTTCGAAAGCGCTACTTTTTTTCTACAATTATGCGAAGTTTTATTGTACAACTCTAAAGATGATTTGTATGGCACGTGTTAAAAGTGGACCAATTTGTTTTTTTTGAGCACTTTCAAATCTGGCCACTTCTTAAAGAGTTTAAACAACAAAAACATGCGAAAAATGGCAAAAATCTTTAAAAATGAATTATGTAGACCCAAAATGCAAGATTTCTTGATTTGTCAATTACTCAATGAAATATAAGCTTTCAAAGTCAAAAGTGTCTATTCACACGCAACTTTCAGGTTTTATATCTACGCAAAAATAAAAGCAATTTAAAAAATTTTCATTTTGGGTCAAGAAAATTTGCAAAAGTTTATTCATATTCATTTTTGTGTTTATGCGTTTTTCATGCGTTTAGAAAAGTGGCCAGAACTGTTAAATTTCTATTCTCCTATTGTGTGGTTTGGCTTGTTGGCTTGGCTTGCTCCTAAAATTTTTTCACATAATTCCGCTAACTTCATACGTCATTATATGATTACGAAGTAATTCTTTGCTGACTTTATTCTCAAGAAAATGGCGTTTGAATCAACTAATTTTTTCAAAAGTTTAAAAAAACTGCACATTCGTTAGTACCACCTTAATAAGAGGCTTACAGTAGTAGTTTTAGTTTGGGCTTAGGCTGAGGCCTTTAGGCTTCGTTTATAACTTTGAAATTTATATGTTTATGTGATGACTGATGAGCCTTAATGACTCGAGCAGCTGGAAAAAAGCTGGAGCAGCTGGAAAAAAGCTGGAGCAGCTGAAAAAATGCGAATAAGTATGGCGATCACTACAGACTAGCTGCTCCGTTGTCATGACAACGCTGCAGCTCCAGCTTTTTTTCAGCTGCTCCAGCTTTTTTTCGCCGTTTCCGGCTTTTTTGCAGCTGCTCGAGCAGCTGAAAAAAAGCCGAAAAAAAAAACTATAATTCGCCCCCGATAATGTAACCCGACCGACTCTCCTGAATTTTCCCCTCAAGCCAACCGACTAGCTTGCATTGCACTTTATTTTGTACTAATTTCAACTTTCTATTTTAAGCTCCAAATAAGTTTCCCCCTTCAGAATATATCCCGAAACATAATTAGAACATAATTAAACTACTTTTTAGACTGAATTTAAGTTCTTAAATTATTACCAAAATACATGTAATTTAGGCTCAGTTGCGCGCTCAGTATTATGACTACTGAACATGACTACAAACTCAATGCCGAACGGAAAGCCAAAAGGGCTAGGTCAACGAGGGTAGGGCCCTGCATTTACAACAGTATATTAGAGTAATAAGAGAGTATGGATAATATAAAAATAATTGAATAATAGGGGCGGCTACAGTTTGCTGTAAAAGTCGTATACAGACAGATACGATTATTTATTTAGGCCGTGTTTACATTCAGCTTTTTTTCAGCTGCTCGAGCAGCTGAAAAAAAGCTGCAGCTTTTTTTCGCCATTTCCGGCTTTTTTTCAGCTGCTCGAGCAGCTGCAAAAAAACCGGAAGCGGCGAAAAAAAGCTGGATCAGCTGAAAAAACGCTGGAACTGCAGCGTTGTCATGACAACGGAGCAGCTAGTCTATAGTGACCGCCATACTTATCCGCAATTTTTCAGCTGCTCCAGCTTTTTTCCAGCTGCTCGAGCAGCTGAAAAAAAGCTCAGTGTAAACACGGCCTTACCGAACAAGCAAAAGTTGTATGCAAAAGGTGTTTTGAGTTCTGAGACTAAGCACAAATGGCACGAGTAAATAGGTTAACCAATTAAAAAACCTGCTGCGCAGCTAAACTTTTGGTAAATGGGCGAGCTAATAATAGCATTCATGAAACGGTCATACAAAGTAAACGGCAACGGATTTTGGTATGAAGTTGTACAGTGTGTGTTCCGCAACAATAACAGTACATATTCTATAAAACCAATGTTACCTGGATTGCATTAAGTTTGACACAAATGTGAGCGCGCTTTCCGTGCATTGTGTGCTGTTGTACTTACCATAACAATTATTGTTAGATAACATATTGTTTAGATGATTAAAACCGTGTACAATCTACATTCAATTTGCAACAAATGTTGCTGAGGTTGACTATTAATGCACTGGTATATAAAATTTCATTTCACTTTAATCTTAATTAGTGAAGGTAAGGTATTTACATGAGCGTCGTGAGTTAATATTCATCAAAATGAGATTTTTTGAAGTTTAAAGAACATGTTTAAAAATGAGCTTTCAACATGAGAGTTTATCAGGTGTAGAAATTTTAGGTGTGATAATTCAGATGAGCTTGAATTTTTTCAAAGACTGTGTTCAAATGAGTTTGAATTTTAATCAGAGAATTTACTCGCTGATGAACTTTCAATCTGAGAAATAATCAATTTAAAGATAAGAACTATAGTACTACACATACCTAGTTCTTGCTGATTGGCACTGCGCAATATTGTAATATGCAGACAACTCAAAGTATTCATTTGTGTATGTGTGTGTATGTGTATGCACGTTCGCTAATACCAACTAATTTGCATATTATGCAATATGAATGTATGTACACATGAAAATAAAGTTTCATCATTAGGCGCATGCAAACCAGCCTGGGTATCAAGAGCACATATTGTGCACTTTGATACCCAGACTCATTCTAAATGAGCTGCTGCGCTGTGGCGCAGCAGCAAAAATCATGTTAGTCAGTTGTCACATTGGCCCGTATTCACATACTAACACTTAGGCCGTGTTTACGTTGAGCTTTTTTCAGCTGCTCGAGCAGCTGAAAAAAAGCTGCAGCAGCTGAAAAAATGCTGGAGCAGCTAAAAAATGCGGAAACTGCAGCGTTGTCATGGCAACGGTGCAGCTAGTCTATAGTGACCGCCATACTTATCCGCTTTTTTCCAGCTGCTTCAGCTTTTTTTCAGCTGCTCGAGCAGCTCAAAAAAAGCTGCAGCTGAATACGGACCTTAGTGCTTATAAGCGCTAACACTAAGTGTAAACACTAAGTTTAAGCGTTAGGCTGTGTTTACATTGAGCTTTTTTTCAGCTGCTCGAGGACGCGAGCAGCGGCGCGTCCGGGACGCTCCGGGAATCAAGGATTTGGGCCGTATTTTTTAAAAACAGCCAAAATGACCCATCATTCTTGAAGAAAAGTTGCCCAAAATACTATTTCTGATGCTTTGACGCGCATATCTCCATAGCAAAAAATGTGGAAAAATTGGACAATTTACTGATTTTATTCGACTTTTACACAAATTCAGCAAGTAAGCCAGTGCATCAACGCTTTTTGAGGTTTTTCAAACGGACGATACGTAAATTTTATTAGTTGTAATGAAAAATTAAAACAATTGCGTTCTGTGTAAAAAAATCGCACAAGAAACCATTTTCAAAAGCAGCAGACTCAAATATAGGCTTATGTGAATACAAAACCAATTTTTCGGCATTCGATTATAAAATGCTGGTAAGATATTTTTCTACAAAATTTTGCACAACTATAGCTTTAGGCTCTGCGCAGTTGAACAATTTTTTAGTTTTTTAAAATAAAGCTTAGAAATTTTTTTAATATTAATTTTATTGCTCAGAGTTCGACTTCGAAAACACATAATGACATTTTTTATCCAAACTTGACATAAATGTTAAAAATCAAAACAATGTTCAACTAGAGAAGCACTCAAGTTACATTTTGGTATATAAAGTGTGACTATACGCAAAGCATAAGCAGAGTTATCGTTTGCCGAAAATTTACTCACGTTTGGTGCTCTGGGAGTCACGTGACATGATCACGAGATTTGAAATTTTGCCTCCAGTGTTCTTTTGTGCCATAGTACATATATGTATAGTAAAATTTGACATATTTTGCAATTTTTTTGCCAATTTTCGATGTAACCCCCGATTCCCGGAGCCCCCCTTAAGGGGGTAATTGCGTTTTTAGGTGTTTTTTTAAAAAGCCATAGCTCAACGTTTACAAATTCAAATCACAAGCGGTCTTTTGCATTAGGTAGAACAATATTTTTCCTAAATGTATGCCATGCCTTGAAATTTAACCTGTGATTTTCTTTCCAGTATAAGCGACTAAAGAAAGGTCCTTTCCAAAATATTAAATTTTTTTACAAAAAGTTTGCGCCACAGCTCTGAATCATACGATTACCTGATGGGGCTGAAAGTTGGTAAGGTTTTTGACATGTTTAAAATCCCCAGGCATGTCCCCCACTTTTTTAATAACTAGTCAATTTACCGAGAAAAAAGCTGAAAAGCAAACGCACCGAAAATTTAAAATATTTTCTTGTAATTAAAACCCTCTAAAAATCTCCACAGGTGAAATTTCAAAAAAGTGAGAGACATGCCTGGGGATTTTGACCTTTACAATACTGTCCCAAAAATTTATGCTCAGGCGTCACTTATAACTTGAGTACTGGTGGCGCAAAGTTTACATAGAAATCACAAAAACCTCGAAAACGCAACTACCACCTTAATCCGGTAAAGGAATTGGCCCTTAGTATGTGAATACGGGCCATTATCACACAGAATTTTTTAATAATCAATAATTATCTAATTACAGTTTACATGTACAGTTGTAAAAATAAAATTCATAATTATGATTTATAACAATATCTACTGTATGTATGTATAGTGCGTGGTTTAGCTCGGAGCAGGCTTCACTGTGAAATTTCGTTGAGCATGGTGTAATATTGCACAATTTTGTTGTTTATTTATGCTGATTATGTGTTGAATGCTGTTGTGCGATGGATGAACTATTTGACGGCTTCGACGCCGAAGATGTAATTTCTACGTCATATGTCATAAACAAATACTGCAATGAACAGTCGAGTCAGGAATGGATTGAAAATGATGTTGACCAGAAACCGGGAACTTCGAAGTATGGTTTTTTTGTTGTGGAGGTTGAATAGTCTTTGTTAGTTCATTTTCGAATATGGAAAATACTGTATTTCTACACAGGCTACCTAGCTGGTTCTCACGGCTGTGTTTTTCTGCAGGGAAACAACGGTCCGCCGAATTCTCTAGGACAATCTAAACTCGGAAGTTATCGGAGTCAATCGGAGGAATTTCAACGTTTTATAGGGTTTTTGGACGTTTTGGAAGACTAAACATTGACATCTTAAAAACGTAATTACCAAAAATTTTCTGAATCCCACATTTCCACAAAGGGCCTATTCCTTTACCGGATTAAACGGACTGGACTTATTTAGTCCGAGGTTTAGGAATGACAAAACGGACTAAACGGTTTAAAATAAGTCAGCGGCTTAATTTTAGTCCGAACCCACTCCTAAACTACCACTGGACTAAACGAATTCAATATGCACGCTTAACATTAGCGTGCGTAAAATCCGTTTAGTGCGATTAAAAAGCAGCGCGGTAAAAGTTAAGTCCGTTTTGTCCGTCCGGTTTTGGAATGGCATTTTTAAGCTTAATTTTTAAACCGTTTAGTCCTATTATAATTAACCCTTTAATCCGGTAAAGGAATAGGCCCAAAGTTTCAGACTTAAAATACGCTATAAAAATGTAACCTTTTTATATTAAGTTTCGAATCTCTAAATTCAGGGTGAAATTATCTACTATTATCTACTCTTATCTGAAATTATCTACTATTCAGGGTGAGTTTATCAAAATTTTTTCTTCAAAATTCAGATTTTCCGCTGTCCTGTGTAAAGAAGTGTTTTCACATTTCAGGCTGACGGGTTAATTCGGAGGTTATTTATTAGGGGTTTTTCATAGATATTTCATAGCGTTTTTGGACAATTTAGCTGAAAATTCATACGTATGAATTTTGTCCGAAGATTCTGTGACACTGTTTTCAAAAATCGGAATTTATTTAAGACAAAATTGAGACAAATTTCGGTATAATTTCTGTCTAATAGATTTTACAGTTTTTTATAGAAAAATAGACATCTTAAAAATCTTTGTCTGAATTTTTTTAAAAAATTCAAATTTTTTAGAATAGTTTCACAAATTTTTCGGACAAAATTTAATCATTCAAAATTTCAAATGCTTAATTAAAATGTCTGAAAACGCTACAAAATGTGTATGAAAAGCTCCTAGTAACCTCCGAAGTGTAAGACGGTGATTCAGACTTAGGATGTGGAAATTTAGATCGCCTGTTTTCCTGTGAATTTGACCGAGGCGCACCAAGCCCAAGACTTCCATTTCTATGTTTGCGACAGCCAAAAGTATTGAGTTTAAACACACAAACAATATATATTGATTAACTCTCAAAAGCCGCCGGTCGTACAATACGATTGGTAGAGACCGACGCTCCAAAATGTTAATTGCAAGTTACGCAATAAACAAGCAATACAAAAACACAAATTAGCTGCGGAAAATAAACAAGACCAAGAGGCTTGCGGACAGAAAAGGGACGTAGCTTACGTTAATATATACGTTATAATATTATGTATACAATGCGTTTTCATTAAACATTTTAGGAGTACGGGGTTTCTGTGCACAGCTTCATCTCAATATCGAGACGCTGTTGGCGAAGAACGTCAAAAGACTGAAGAGGCTGATGCTTCTGGAAAAATGAGTGATAACAGCTCTGAGTCGGAACACGGACGTGAGATAAGGTGTATATATATATATATAGATATTTCTTATAGCATTACAGTGATTTTAATAGGTTTTATAAATTATTTTTTAGCCACAAAATAATATATAATTATATTTTTGTTTCAGTGAGTTTTATGGGATTTATATAAAACGTGTTGGTTTGCTGCTATTTTGCTGACATTTTGTTTGATTAAAATGACAATAGGTGTATATAGTGATTTATAGTTTTTCAATATATACCAACGAGGGTTCATTTTATCGTTGGTTTTTTTAATTAGGAGTTCATTAGTTTTGTAAAAATCTTAACTAGTTTAGCATATTTTCTAAGAATGGGTGTGACTGTGAAGTGTGAACTATATATATACGTGCAGGGTACAGCTTGAAAAATTATATATACTAGCGTCAAGCATTTAGATTTTCTTGTCGCGTTTTTGAAATGGAGATATTGTTGAATGTTTTATTGGGCGAGGGATCGTTTGAAATTTTGCCAATTTATGGGGGTGATGTGATAGCCAGGGTTGGCAAGTCTAGGGTTTGCAAACGAGACCGAGACCAGCCCTTGGGGTCCCTTTTTAAATTTCGATTTTAAAAAATTTGAGACACTTTCATCTGAAATACCGAGACCACCCTATGGCAGGTCTCGGTTTTCCTACCGAGACAGGGACCACCAGCCTAGTCTTGGTTTTTTTACGAGACCGAAAATGAGACCAAGACTGCCAACCCTGCTGATAGTCAACTGGGGGGGGGGGGGAATCTCCCCACTGCGACGCTCGTGTATGGTTCAAAAGTCGAGCAAAAGGATAAAATAATAACAATGTTTATTACTTATTTATTTATATGTACAATATTGTATATAAGCGTATTGTTGTTTCAGATGTCGACGTCGCAGGGTGGCACCACAATCGTACTCGTTGCTGTTGAAGAAGGGAATCTGCATTGACTCTCCTGGACAGAGCACTGCGTCTTTATATGCCCAGTTTTTGTACGGAAATGGCCCCCCAAGCCAGTCTTCCTCTGCAGCCTTGCCCCGCAAAAAATCCAAGCGTTCTGCTGCGAATAGTGACTGCGCCAGTGGCCGTAGCTCTGTAGCAAGTGTTGAGTCGGATACAATGCCGTCTGCGGTGGCTCTAGTTGGTGGCCAGTCCTTGTTACAGGTTAAGCCTAAGCCTGAACCAAGCGCCAGCCCGCCTGTATCGCCACTAGTCGCTGACTCCGGATCTGGGCGACAACTATTGCCCTGGTTTATGCCCAGACGCGGTGAGGGGATACTGGCTTATTTGGCGAGAGCCAGAGTTATTGCGGAAAATCACGAGCTCCCGCCGGAAGAGCTGAAACAGCCTTCGGTGAAAGACTTGCTGACGGTGAATGTGCAAATGGACGAAGCTGAGGAAGCAAAGCGTAGGACGAAGCCTGATCGAAGCGGCTGGGCGTATGAAGATGCGTCTGCAAGCGTGAAACTCGAACCGGTCACGTCCGAAGCGGAGTCACCGTCGGGTCGACGTCAGTCAACCCTCATCACGACCAAGGCATCAGTCAGTCTTGCTAGTCAACGGCAAGAGTTGAGACGCAAACCGACTGATGCTGATAAAGCTACTGTGCCGCACAACTCCAAAGAAGATTTGAAAAATGACTCATCATCGAAACGGGTGACGAGAACCAGTGAATTGTCACCCAAGCCAGTGACTGCAAGCCAAACGGCTCCAATTTTAGTGGAAAAATCGCAGCGAAAAACGTCGGTTTTGGCTCCCCATCGAAGGGGACGGCGAAAATCAACTAGTGATCAACCGTTGGATATTAATTCAGGACTAAGCCCACCCGCTTCTGATCATCAAAATTCGTCTGACTCTGAATCAAATTCGTTAAATTTCCAGGTTTTGCTGCCATCAGAAGAAGTTGAAAATTTGTTGAGTGGAAATACTGACAATAACAAGCCGAAAACTAGCGACAAAAACTGCAGTTCTACGTCAGAATTGCAGGAAACGAATGACTCTAGCGATTCAGCAGGTGAACAACCGCTGTCTAAATACGCTAGTCCGAAGCCTATGCAAGCTGGTTCCACGGATTTGATCCCAGGACCCTCTACTCTGGCAACTGCTAATTCTGCCACTGCGCTAACGCCACAACTTTTTGCTGAGTATTATTACAAGTTTTTGAAAAAGATCGGCATGGAAATTCCCATGGAAGAATTGGTACAAATTGTTGAAGGAAAAAAGAAACGACCATCCGCAATAGCTACTGTCGATTCGAAATCCAGCAGCGACGAATCGGGAGACGACCCTGACTCTTCATCTGGCTCTGAAAGCGAGAGGTCAAAAGGTCATTTCCCTGACCCTACGTCAAATAGTCACGTGTCAGCCCAGAGTTCTGCTGTTGCTACTGTTGCCAATCGATCTCAAAGAGTTTCAGGACATTCTGGTAGAAAATGCGAATCAACTGCGACTTTTGCAGAATCTGAAATGGAAGAAAAATCCGAAGCCGCTGGACAGAAGGCGATTCTAATTGAAACCAAATTGGAAATGAGTGCCGGAGAGTCTGAAATTGAAAATATTATAAATGAAACAAGCTTTGAAGAATCAGAAATTGAACCTGTCGCAACTGAAGGCACCTTTGAAACACCAGAAGCTGCGGAAAAAACCTTTGAATCGCCGGTACGGGAGAAACCGAACTTAAACTTTCATTCGCCAACGGTCAGCGAAGAAGTAGCCAGTCTTGCTAGTGCGGCTGTAACCTGCACTGAAAGCGTAGAATCGGAGTTCTTCTTTCCTCCTACAGCTCAAGATTGGACTGAAACAAAAACTGATTTCCGTTCAC
>JASANF010014699.1:0-117500 GCA_030248245.1 Trissonchulus sp. WLG1_4 | reverse complement strand
GCCCCGTATTTTGCCCAAAAAACCTTGCGATCAGAGTATCATACAGTGTATTACACAAGTAAATGCAACACAATGTACTATTGTAGACATGCATAGGCTCTGATGATAGATGATAACAAAGACCAGTAAGCCAGAAAACTGCGGGGGTCTGGGGGCGGCAGCCCCCAGCAAAAAAATGGAGAAATTTTTGATTTTTAGAGCAAATTTGGTCAATTGGAGACGTATCGGAAATTTTTTCGGTCGGGCAATAAAAACCAAAGGGGGGACCCTTGTGTAAAATTTCAGTCTGATAAAATTTCGGGGGGGGGGGGGGGGCCCCCCCCGCGCGCCCCCCCCCCTGGATCCGCGCTTGATATATATATATACATATATGTCAAAGCGAATACGCAGATGGTTTTTTTAGCTGCAGTCTCCCCAGCCAGTCCCACGGTCCCTCCCTCTGTAACTAGTCCACTGCAACCCCACGACCCCCCTGCCGCCCTGACCACAGCTGCTGACCGCCTGATTGGGCAGCAAATGCTCAGTGGAGCGAAGCGGATCGGCGGGCCGCGGGTCAAGCATGTCTGTCGCAGTCAACTGATTGCCACTGGATATCCTGTAGCTTGGTCAGTCGTGGAAAATAATTGTGTTTAGTTTGTATTATACGAGCAACTTGTGGTTTAGCTAAGCAAAATACGGAGGCATTATTGTTATACCTGATATGGCGGCATTTCTTTATCATGCCAGAGCACAGACATTTATAGTTGTATGTACTTATAAAATGTGCATAGTCATATTCAGTGTCTTAAATCAGTGGGCAGCTACCGAATTCTGGGGGGGAGGTGCGGAGCAACTTTTCCAGCCGTTTTTGCTCCATGAGCCACCAATTCGGTTCGTGAGCCGGCAATTTTTACTTCGTGAGCTACCGTCAAAACATTCTGAGGAGGCTGAAGCGCCTGTCTGGGGGGGGGGGGGTGAAAACCGCGCCCATGTATGAATTCATGAGCCGTATCACATAATATTTAGTATATATATGGTTGGGGTTGTGTGAGGTATGCCATCCTCAGGTTTCAGATTCCGGGACAAACTAATTTCCTTGGTGCTTGATGTTCTGCAGCCCAAAATGTGCTCATGATGGCTGTAAAATGCTCTAAAAAGAAGCGAAAACCCGGAGGATTATAGAATATTAGCAAAACCCTAAAAACATTAAGACCAATGTGCTTTGTGATTTCAGCTTCCCTGATCGCAACTCTGACACAGAAAGCATTACCAGCACCCCCTCGCTTAGTGCCCTATCTTTGCCGGCCAAAAAACGACTCCTCTCACGAGATGCTGATGAGGATGATGGTTAGTCTGTTGTTACCTCGCGCGAGTAGGGCAAAAAAGTTTGAATTAGATGTGGTATTAGTTTTTCTGATATTTAATTATCATTGTTAAAATTACTAGATAAAGTAGTCCGTGCTATAATGTCTATATAAAACCGTTTTCTAACTGAAATTTTCTCCTTAATTACACAGAGGCTTTGTGATGTACATTTTTGTCCACACGGTATGAAATTTCGACTAAGATTTTAACCCAAAAGTTAGAACTGAATAAATATTGTTCCACTTTCAACGAAATGACTGATATCTGTTTTTTATGATTTCAGCTGATGAAATACCCATAATCAACAGTAAAGCGAACGGGCCCAGTCCTGTGCATTCCAAAGACAAAAGCATTTCCGGCGCAAATGGGAAGGGAAAGGGGAAGCTGCCGGGTAAAGGGGTGAAAGGAAAATCTCCCAGACTCAGCGGTGACGCCCAGTGTGAATTACCGACGGAGAAAACACCTTTGAAAAGTCCCACTCCGAAGCAAAAAGAACAGGTGTGGATTTTTTTCTTTTTTCCGTTTTATACAGTTCAATATTCTAGTTTTAGTTTTTTTAGTGTCGTTTTGTACGGGCTACCGGTATGGGTGAAGATTTTAGGTTCTCGGATTTGCACACATTGTGGGCGCAGCATTGTAGTGACAGCGCAGAAGTAAAAAAATCTGAAAGCAAAACGCATTACCAATTTTTGACTCGCGGTTCCTAAATTTCAATGTTATGTATAAATACAGGCGCAAGCGCAATATTGTAGATTTTATACACTGACAAACGCACTGAACCAAAAGCGCACCTTCAAGCTTAATTTTCGTTTGAAGTAGCATAATGTGAAAATAAGCAAAATTGAGGAACTTTGATTTTCGATCTGTGTAGCCTCCCCACTTATACCAGCTTTGTTTGTTTCAGCTTGAAACCTCTGCTCCGAACGAAAATCCTATGGCCGATATATTCCCTACTGAGCCCGCCCCTGATGACCCCAGAGGAGGTCAAACGGTAAATGCCACGACGACTTCACATCAGAATCACGTGACCGTTGATCTCCAAACCTCATTGGCTGAAACAGAACAGCTGATATTTCATTGGCTTGACTCTGAGCCGCCCATTCAGGAAATAATGGACCGCTTGCCCTGCTTGAAGTCAGATCGAAATCATTCTATTATTTATTGCGCCTGGTGCGCTGAGTATAAAAACTGGTCCGCAGACTTGCTGACAGCTAAGCTGGCCACGGCTGTGAAGGGAAGTAGTGCTGATGCGCTGTTGGGCTTGATTGGGTTCGATTTCAAGACGGATCAGGACGGGGCTCAGGGACAGCAGGCTCGTAGATCGATTTTGCGGCATTTGAAATCGGGCACTCATAGAGCTATGATTGAGCAACGACTGAAAACGGATCGATCTGACTCCCTATGGCCGACCATATTCAACGGCCCCTCCGCCGATCAGGTTCCCGTTTTGTCTAGTGACAAAGCGGTGGCCGAGTTTTTGCAACAAGCTGGCTCCTGGCTCGACTTGGAAAAATCGGCCAATTTCTGGGCTCTCGACCTGAAGGCCGGCCTTTTGGCGTGTAAATGGTGCTGTGATCGACGGCAGACGGCGGTTTCGACTCTGAAAAAAGCAGCGGAGTATCGATCTGCCAACCATATAGGCGGTCGGTGGGATTATTGCAGAATATCGACTTTGATATGCAAATTAGATGATGCAAATGCGAAGTCTGAGTCTGGAGTTCTTCAGCATATTATTGATTGGGCTATGAAACACGCTGTGTCATCGGTTCATAAACGATCCTCTTATCAGCACAGATGGGGTACCAGTCTGGGCCCAGTAAGCCGAGAGAGCAAATTGAGTCCGGAAAAAGTGATGAAATCTAATTTTGAAGAAAAGGTACGCAAAAGTAGTCATTACGACGGTAAAAAGCAGAAATTAAAGAAACCGAAACTGGCCAAAAAAGTTTCTCAACAAAATGATGAATGGAGAAAGCGGTTGAAATTGAAATATGAAAATCAGAAACAAAATGCGGTGCCGAACAGAAAAGTAAGTGGTACTGGGGGTATATATATTATTATATATATTATTATATATATATTATATATATATATATATATTTATATATATATATATATATATATTGTAATTATTTTTTGTTTTTTCGACTTTTTACCAAACTGAATTTTTGAAAAATAATACACGAGGATACAGACAGACCTAATGTCACAGGTTTATTTTTGCAAAACCACACCTAAAAGCTGCACGTACAGTTCGATTCATACTTACAGGTGTATGTCCGTTCAGCCGGCAAAAAATACAACCACTTGTATACACAAAGGCGGTTAGTGGCGTGAACAGTGTAATTTTAACGGTTAAACCGAAATACGGCTGGCATAACTATCATACGTTTGAATAAGCTCAAAGATTTTTAAAATGTCTGTAATTTTTTTACACCAGCTGGTGCCTTCTCAATAATGACTACTCGCAACTGGCAGCTGTCTGTTATGTATGTGCCAGTATAGCTGTTTTTGTGAACTGATGCAAGTTACTGTTTTGTAAAGTAATGTGTGTATTTTTGTCATAAGTATTAGCGGGTAATTTCAGCGATCCCACTGTTCACTGGAAGTCCCCACGGATGCCAAAACGTGTCGCGTCTTCAAAAACATCACTTCTGCCGATACGCCTGAAGACTGTGCTTCCAGTGTCCCATTTCTGCGCTATATCGCTAATTTACAGTTACTCTATTGTTGGCCTTGTACGGCCAAAAACGGTCTGAAGGTGACCGATGTCCGTCGCTTAGCAACCAATGGGGATAAGAGTCAGCCCGGTCTGTTCACTGGGCTCATGAAGCGCGATCCAGACTGCAAGAAAAAATACCTGAGCAATGTTAAATTTCATATTAAACGACACATTCAGTCAGCTATTCATCGAGCGAGCGAGGCTGAAATGGGAGTAGGACTGAAAGTGGTAAGTTATTGTGCTGGTTTTCTTGTAAGATTGCCATGGTGGTGTTTTTTAACTATAATTATTCCTGTCCTTGAACAGTTTTTGAAATAACGAATAGTTTGGCCTGTTAATTTTAATGTTTTGCATGGTATGATGTTATAGATGATGCAAAGTTTTGTTGTTTGTTCCGAGGGATAACAAAATTGTCTCGTCTCATAACAAAAACGTTAATATGAGTATGACAGTTTTTTGATTTCTTTCAAAATTTCAAACCGATTTCAGACGGTAGTAGTTACTTGTAAGCGCAACCATAAGCCAATTGCCAAGCGTTTGATTAGTGTATTGGACATTAAAGTCGAGGCAAACTAAAAATTTACAAACATAAACGCAATCGTAAGCACAATCGTAATGAAAATTCAAACGAATTTTGTGATTTTAAGATAATGTTAGCATGTAATAAATTCGGCCAATAAAAGGCTAATTATTGTCATATAAAACCTAATAAAAAACTTTTGTTATAGAAAAAGTCCGTAAAATCAGTCCAGAAAAAACGGGGCTCTGTTGCTGAAGGTATGTGAACTTTATTGGGGCCTTAGTCCAACTAGATAGTTTGTATATATTATGTGTGTACGGTAGTTTGGCATTGGCACATTGTTTCTACGCTATATTAAGATTCATATCCTTTCTACGATTATTTCATGGCGAGTTAATAGTAGTTAAGACAATTGAAGCTAATGTACTAAAGGGCCTTTGCACAAAATGATTAAAAATCAATTATTAAAATAAACCTTTTTATAAAAAACGACATTAAAATTCAGCTACCGCTGAGACGATTAAAAAATAAAAGTATTTGAAATTCATAGTTTGATTTGATTCCATCGTAAAATTGTAATCCAAAATAATTTAAACATGTGCTTTAATTAACAGATACGCTTGCTGGCACTCAGCTTGCCACGTTTTATGATTTTATGAATTTTCTGATTGTATGAAAACGACATTAAAATTTTTACTATTTTCAATTACTGACTAAGTAGCAATACTCCCCAAAAAATTCTTGCTAGCTGTTATATTTTCGTAGAATTTATAAATTATGTAATTAGTTTTTTCTCAGATTCCGAGTGTCAGCCTAAACGACGCCGTACTCCTGAAGCAGCCAACCTAACGGTTCTAACATATCCTTTGAAAAACAGCTCGAGCAATGGCAGCAATTTGAGCCTTGTCAGCCCATTTCTGGAAGACGAAGCTTCGGAGTCAGACGCGGAACAAACCATAGCAGTCCAGCCCAAAATCGCTCCGCTGTTCAGTTTAGACGCGAAATTGTCTAATTTTGGCGAAAAAATGGCGAAATTTAGTGAAAAAATTGCCAGCCTAAACGGAAATTGTTCACCAGTCAATTCGGATTTGAAATTTCACTGCAACAATTTGCTGTCTGTTGGAGGCGAGGACGAAATCAGTGTAAATCAGATTCTCTCTGGTCCTAATTATGATATTTGATATTTATAGTGCTTTTGGTATTATATGACGCTTCGCATTTGAAGTGGATTAAATTAAAACACCCGATGTTTTGAGCTCACTTGAGACATAGAGACAAATTATGGACAAATTTTTTTATTACTCAACAAGAACTTTTTATGAGCTACCTTGAGACATTGGGACAATAATATGAAAAAATTTATACATTACTTCCACAAGATTTTTTACATTATATCTGGACAGCAGCAACGGAATTTAGACATAGGGGTTTTTTGACACCACAGTGGTAAGCGAGTGTGGGATGGATATACATGTATACGGGTTCTCGGTCTGTTGGGGGGATTGTCCCTGATGTTTAGAAATTTTAGAGCGGAGGGGGTACTTGTCCCTACATTTGGGGTACTTTAACTCAATAGAAACGCTACTATTTTTATAAATTTGCTTAAAAATGTGAACTGTTTCCAAAATTTTGATATTTTTAGCAATTGTTTGGTTTTTCGTTGATTTTGAGCATTTTACAGCCATTGGGGACATATTTCGATTTTCGAGTAATGTTTTTGTTCTGATGGGTCATATTTGACAGTAGGAATTTGTCCCAGAATCTCAAATCAGGGGAGCTTGTCCGCCCCCCCCCCCCCCCAGACCACTTCCCATGTAAATCTGGGGATGGATACGATTTTAGTCTAATATCTGGAAGCTGTAGCTCGAAATATTTTGTTTGAACATCTTCAAACACTCGTTTTCCCGTGGCTGTATTGGCTCTTTGTGAACGTTAGACGCGTATACCTAGAGTAAGTGGGAACAGTGTTTCAGCGTAAGTATGAGTGTTTTATTATTTAATCCACTGAGCCGTAAAATTTGTGTAAGATGATGCTATATGATCCGACCCAAATCGCTGATTGGGCTGGGCATGTTCGTTTCTGTGCCGAGCCCCAGTCCGGGACAGTAAAGTATAAAGTTAGATCCGTGTTGACCTATATTATAATATTAATTTAGTAGAACATTATAATATGTAATATTATGTGTATATAATATTCGTGTAGTCCCCTTAGTATGTTAATTTTGATGTTTCTAATATTGTTTTTTTAATTCTCGTTTTGTTTTGGTTTGCTTAGTTGCTTTATAACATGTATTGTCGTTATGTTCAATTTTACGTGCTTGAATTTTTAAGGAAGGATGTTATGTTTGCTTGGTTTGCTATGGTGTGGTTTATTTCTGTGTTGACGCCGCACACATGAAAATAGCCAAATAATTTAAGACTCAGTTGTCCAGCGTGGTATTTACTCTTATTTCATATTAAGGAAACTTTACACGATCGAACCTGCTCTTAACCTAGCCTGGAGCAAGTTCGGAGAATGTTCGATCGTGTAAAGAACCATCGCCGAACCTGCCTCGAATGTTCGATGCACCACCGAGCTTTCATCGAACCTAGCGTTTAGCAGCCACTCAGATTGCTTGAAAATTTTCGCGCCGTTATCAGTGTACTTAGCATCTATTCAGTTAGCGTCGGTGTCTTGTTACGTGCTGTTGATTTTTTTATTAAAATGAAAACCTTGACCTTGAGCTACCTGACTTTGACCTTAGCCTTGACTAATCAAGTTTTATGTGATTGGCTGAATGCTTACGGACACGGACCAGGGTTTCTTTTTAAAATCGTCACTGCGTAAAAACTGCGTATTTTTATTTTTGACTGCGTATTTTTAGAAATGACTGCGTATTTTTCCAAAACTAGTCTGTAACCGGTTAAAAACATAACCAACGCATTTAAAGGTATGTGTAACAAGTCCCCTCTTACTACAGTAACCCGCACTGAGCCTAGCTATGTTTTGGCTAGTCTGCAAGTTTGCAGCTGCCATTTTCTGCCGCCTTCTAGCCTATGTGTTTTTGGGTTATTTGATATTTGGTGAAATGCGGCCGAACAACAGTTAGTCGAGTAAAAGGCTTTGGATTGGTCTCGCGTGGGTTCTAGCGTAGTTCACATATGTCAAGCAATTCTAATGCAACGAACATTACATTTAGCTGGAGGAGTTAACGTCAAAAAACGAATTTTGGTCACATCTATTAATTTGAAAACTTCTAGGACGCTGAACTATATATACATACATGCCCAATGCGCTATATTTGCGTAGTTGCAGGCTGGGGAAATGACTTTTCGATTCTTTGAAATGTGTTAAAAATCACTGGAATGTGATTACAACACACATCTTTTTGTGGGGGGTTCCCTCCATCCCACCCCTCATACATGTATGCAAACAGTGTATTAAGCAAATGGATGGAGCACAATGCACCCATACACTTGCTTACGCTTGCACGAAAGACAATAGCGAGGAACACAAAAGCATTAAAGTTGTAGGGGTGGGGGCGGCAGCCCCCACTGCAAAAATTAGAGAAATTTTTGATTTTTAGGTCAAATTTGGTCAATTGGGGACGTATCGGAAAAATTTTTGGGCTAAGCTTGATTTACTGCCGCTTGGGGGACACATGAAGGCTGCGTCAATTCTGCGTATTTTTATTTTTGACTGCGTAAATTTAAGGTTCACTGCGTAAATACGCAGTATTTTACGCAAAAAAAACCATGACACGGACAAATGTTGACGTGAATTCAACTTGTCTTCCGGGCATCCGGACATCCTCTCCATACACTCACGGACAATTTGTTACGGACATCTGGACAAATCACTCAAAATCATCTCAGGGACACGGACTCGGACAGCATTATGGACAAGTATGAAACGGGATTAAAACTAACGCTTTCTGCTCGTTTGGGCTGGAAGTAGCTTTCTAACAGATATTTTGGGTAACAGTAATCTTATCTGTTGTACACAAAAACTAAACTAAATTAGCTGTTGTAAAGAAATTAGATAAAACTGCATCTGCAAGGTTTTTATAAGGTACCACCTGATTAGCTGTTCATATTCTAACTGAATTTAACTAAATTTGAATCGGCTGCTAGGCTATGTTCGGAGCGCAAATGCCCGGGGCAAGTTCGATCGTCTGTATGAAACAATTTGCTGCGGACCAGGTTCGGACCAAATTCAGTTCGGAGCCGTGTAAATTGGCTTTTATTTCATAACGGTCAGTTTGTTTGCAGTAATTTTTTTGTACTTTAAAACTCGGATTACATAAGCAGTAAGCTTTTAAGCTGAGAACATAACACTATATATATTCTATTCTATTTTACTTTACTATTCACATAAGGGAACATTGCACTTGCACAGGTTGAGTCAGTAAATATTTTGGGTAGCACACGAGTTTGCTCTAATGTGGGGCTTCACTGAAAATAGTTTCCTGTAGCATTTTTGTAGTGTTTGTGCAAAATAGCTTTAAAGTGTTACATTTAAATTGTTTTCGTCGCTGTCACAGCAGAGAAGGATATTGACCAGAATTCAGTTAGCAGCAATTCATGTTGAAAGACCGCCCGCCTATTATGGTGCGGGGTTATTCAGCAGGTAAAGTTAAATCTAAGCAGCTGAATTCGATTTTGTAAAACAGTGAGGCTTTAGTTTTTTGGTTGGACCATGTCTAGTAGCGTGTAGCAGTTTTATAATAATAATACTAGTGTGTTTTTTGGATGTTTTTGCTGTTTGTGTTATTTTTTTATATGTTTTAAGATGTTGTTTCCTAAATAGAGCCGGTTTTTTTAGACATGGATGGCCTAATTATGATTATTATACATTTTTATACTAATTTCTAATTTTTTATAGTCCAATTGTTTCATTAGCATTATTACAATTATTACGAAATTTGTTCTGCAATAAGCAGTGGTGTCGTACTCTTCGTCATTATGTAATCTTTGATTTTACTCCGTAGTTAATATGATTGAATATAATATAAAAGGATTTACAACCAATTAATCGGTGAACTGCACAAAATCAATAAACCTGAGGATTAGCGTATGGTTAAATTTCTTGCATCAGTTCAACTGCTATACCCATGGCGATAGTTCGTTCGCGTTTAGCATTGTTAATAACGGAAGTTTAGCCGCGATTTAACGGAAGTTCGAAGAACGCTCATATTTAATTTAAACTTGAACTACTTGGTACAGTCCACCGAAAGTTATTTTGATAGATTCACTGTCTTGTGTTCAATTCGTTGTTCTTTGTCCATAATTTTATTGTGGTGATTTTTTCGCAATTATTACTAGAGTAAAATAATTTGCAAATAATGTCAGTTTGCTGTTTATATTGTTTGTTGGGCTAAATAAAGATACATTCTTGTCAGAAGGCTTGCGTGGTATTGGTATAATGCGAAATACCGTCACTTTTCCTGAAGAATGCAAACAACAGTTAACGGATTGATTACTGGGGTCGTATTCTCAAAATTGCCCGTGGGAAAAGTTAGGCTACTTACTGGTAAAGGGAAGGTAAAGTAAAGTTGAAAGCAAGACTTACGTGGATCGTCGACGTTAAAAATTTGCTGAATATATTATCGGTAGCTGCAAAATAGACACTTTTTGACCCAATTTTCAAGTTAACTTTAATCACATTTGCTTTAATCATCTGAGAATACGACTTTGCCTGCGGTTAAGTACTAAGAGTATTATTGGGTTGCCGACCTTGCGAAGCTGGGGTGCAACCTATTGTGGTCACCCTCCCACTCGTTCCTACGGCCAGTCACCCGTTAATAGTGACAGCACCAGATATAAGTCGGTGTGAGCTGGGAGGTAAGTTACAGAGTTTACGCTCTGTCGCCTTATGGACTTCAGTTGGGACCCCCTCGCTATCTTTCCATCCTCTAGGCAGTCTCATAGATAGGATTCTTAGTTTCCCATCTGATTCATTTTAAGTTTGTTGCTTCTGTTAAGTGAAAGATAATGCGGAACTCTCTGTTTAGTCCGCTGCGCTCTTATAAATTTTTTTTGGTGGGGGGGAGGGCGGTTGTGACTAACAGAACGGAACAAAGCCGTACGTTTATGTAAGCCAAGCAAGAAACCAACAGCCTTCATAAGTTGCCGCAGCTCGCAGCTGATTATCTCCTGTCACAAGGCATCCTGAATTCTAGACTTAGGCCGTACTGCTAAAACTGGCATGATCAATGTTTGCATTCATTTTTGCTTGAAAAGCTTCTATGCATATTCAACATTAGGGCTAAAACTAGCAACCAACTAAGACACAATTTGAACGCAATTACTCTGGCTAACTCCACCTAGTTGGTGAATATTTACACCACTAAAGTACAAAGCAACTCACTCACCAATGTATCTAAAAGAATATTCAGTATCGCTTCTGCATGCTGAGTTGACAACACGTCAGATGAAACTCGCAATATTACGAAACCCAAGAGTTAATGCTTCATCAGAAGCTGATATGGAACGCTGCAGAAAGTCTCAGAATCGCTTCTCGAGCTTTCTAAGCTCAGATCAAAGTGTAGTATCTGTTCTTATCAGCTTAATCTCTGGTACAAGAGCCACGTGCTCTTCGAGATTAAACTGATTTTTGGATCTTGGATTGGAGCTCCAGCTTGCTGGACCCTGTCCACGGGTTGGCCCGGTATAGCAGTACCGCCGGGTCCGGCCCTCTTCCCGAAAGGGAAGAAATTCTAATTACATACATGCATGATACGTCTCCTATCTAACACCCTGTTACATTAGGCTAGTAGACTGCTTGTCACCACCATATCCATATCTCGGAAAAGGTGTTTCCAATTAATTAGCAGCTGGCTGCAAGATTTGATTATTGATATACATTTTGCACCATATTGTGAAAGTAGTGTGACTGGCCTGATTTGCTGTCTACGTATTTGAACCCATGCAGTCCCCAATTACAATTTACTGCTCAGTAGGAGAATGGTGACTGTGCTCTACAGGTTTTTGCAATATTTAAACATTTAGGTACTAATTGTATTATGCAGTATTTGTACAAACTTTATAATTGTAAAAACATATATTTATTTAATGTATAAATTATTTATTTATAATATATTTTATAACTTTTAGGGTCTATATAATTATAATATGTCCGACGGTGTGGATGACTGGCTTCTCAGCCAAATAGCCGAGGATGAGCCGGCCTTTACTCAATGTCCAGGGGCCGATACGCAGCGGGGCATGCAGCCGCCCCAGGCAGACCCCGGGCCAGCGGCCATTACGGCCGGCCAACTGATTTCCAGCACAGGCCAGGCCGGAGACTATTATGAGGATACTTATTATGACTATTGGGAGGAGGAGGAACTGTTGAACAACGAACGCGCAGGGGCTACCAGGAGAACCCCCGGAGTGAAGTTTCAGAATAGATTTATTCGAAGGCCCTGGCAGAAACCGATGCCGTTGTCTGTGAAACGGAAGAAGTTTTCGTTGTCTGTGAGTTTGCAGTTTTGTGCGAAGTAGCAATTTTTAGGTGATGATCGTTACAGTTGCAATTTGGTGTTTATGTACTTTCGAGCTATCTTACAAGAGCTTACAGAATGTATGCCAGTATCTGGCTTTATTTTTGGAATAGTATGGTGTTGCTTGTAAGAGTTAGTCCCTTTGAACTTTTTGTCTCGATTTTTTTCAGTCATTTTTTTGTGTACTCACACCACAATTTAACACGGGGCGGGGGGTCCGGGACCCCCCAGAATTTTGAATTCGGTACAAGGGCAAGCAAATTTTGAGACCCGGTACAAGGGCAAGAAAAATTTCTACAAATTTTGCTGTTAAATATGGGCGTTTCTATCAAATTTCTATCAAAAATCCTTAATTTTTAACCTAAAAATTGGCATTTTGGCCACATTTTTTTGAAAATCGGTCAATTTTTTTGCTAAAACACTGGCATTTTTTATCAGACTTGGTACAAGGGTGGTCAAAATGTCGGTACAGGACCCCCCCAGATTAGACCCTCGTGTTAATGTATGACTCACTCGTACAGTACCATCACAGACACGCAACGTTAGTTTGCATCCTTCTAGCTCATGTGCTGCTCCGTTATAGTTATTCCTGTACTCTGGCTTTTTTTCGTTTTTGAAAATAGAGGAGGAAGGTTCGCCAACCAAAACTGAGCCCCACAAAAAAAATGCCAGTTACTAACCTACAGGATTTTTTAGGAGGAAGTCTTGGCACGCTACCGCCCCCGCCTGTTCACCATTCGTGGACGGATTGTGAGCTCAGATGTGATGACCAATTCCTCGCGGATGAAGACAGTCAGTCGGGGCTATCTGCATCGTTGGGAGACCAAGGCGGTGATGCTGTCAGAACACCGAGAACCCGATGCGGAGGACTATTTGGGCTGTGTGGTCGCCTTTAAGTATTGCATGGTATTCTATAAGGTCAGTGTTGTCCAGTGTTAGAATTTAGTTGTTGGTATTCATTTTTTGTTATCGCAGATATCAAATCGGCGGAGATTGACGTATAATAATATATAATACAAACACTAACTAGCCGAAGAGCATTTTTTCAACTGATTGGAGCTCCAAGAGTAAACTGAGTACCTTACCAAGCAGAGGAAATCACAACACACAACTTTGGCCTGTTTGCTCAGTTTCCATGGCGAACAGTAATGTTGTATTGAACTTTTTTTCCGGAAAAATGGTTTTTGATCAACTTTATTTTTCAAAAAAAACTGTTTTGTTTGAGCACAATCTTATTTTATAAGGTGTTGGTTTTTCAGGCTCCACCTGATATTGTGCAGTCCAAGCCTGCGGCGATGGAACGTCTGACCTCCATGGCCATTTCCCTAGCCAGCTATGCTGCTGCCTATGAGACGTTCGATCCACGCCTCTACCGCCAGACCAATCCCCGGCTCATGCGCGAAATACACGATGCTGATCCGTATAAAGTGCACACTGAGTGTAAGGAGACAATCAGGATTAATGCCTTTATCACTGGACTGAACTTATTTATAAACAAACATTCGTCATATAAATTCATTATGAATCACCTGATTTCATGTCACTTTTATATTTATATAAATTATCTAATGTATATGTAACCTATTTTTTAGTCGAAGATGAGCATCCGCTGTACGTGGACCCTCGCCAGGGCAGGCCACCCGAGCTGGAGCACCAAGAGTACACTACATTCTCGCTCAGGGACGGCATTCCTGTCACCTATCGCATCACCGACATGGACTCGGAAAAGTGCAAGGAGTTGGGACGGGTGAGCAAGGAATTCGTGCCTACTCGTATGCTGATAAAAAAGAGACCTGTAGATTGTGCCTTGTTCAACAGTTACTTTAGCGGATCAGATTATTTTTGTTGTTTGTTTGTTGTTGTTGTTGTTTGTTTTTGTCAAGATTATTGTGTACTAGATTTAAACGTATTCCGAATTCCGATGTGCAGGGGACTCGGGTGTCGTCTCATACAAAAGTTTTAGTCGCATCAGAAAAATTTCATTGAACTTTCTCCTCTAGTCTGGTTTGACTCAGAAATTCAGAATCCACTTTGGTTTTCATGTCCACCAAGACAAGAATCTTAATGTGCGTAGGTTATTGATGAACTCTGGTTCATGTTCGACTTGTTGATTTGTTTGAGATCGTTAAGGTGCTTTTTTAGAATTTTTACTTGACATTAACATTACTTGTATGTCTTGGAATTTGTTTTTTCAGGAAACCGTAATTCGTAAAGTTTTTGGTCCAAGAATATTCTCTTGCCGGGGTCGCATTGTTACCTCTGCCTTTTTACGCACCAACACGAGAGCCAAGTATCTGTCGGGTGGTCGAGTTAGTCTGGAAGAAGCGCGAGCCCTCATAAGAGAACATGATCGGGATCCAGAGGAGGATGATTTTCTGGGATTTGCTCGGACGTTTGGACAAGCTGTGGTGTTCTACAAAGTAAACATGTATTTAAGTATACGCGGAATGGACTATGTGTTCAGATAAGAAAAGTAAGTTCTAGTAGGTAGTAAAATATGGTCAAAATTTTTAAGGGTAAATGGAGTAAAGTTTTTCTAGTTGTTTGAATACCACTTGGCTGCTTGAAGTTTTTGATTGAGCCTAAAAACAGACTCAGTGAATCAGGAGCAAGACGTCGTATATCAAAATTTAACTATCACTTTAAAATTATACTTGAAATGGACTGTTTTTGTTGAGTTTTACTTTTGAAATTAGCATCTGCGCTGACTCTGTAGCAATGGACCTCACGTTGTAGCTATAACTTTTAGTCTCGGGCCACATAATGTTTTTTACATTATAGGCCCCGCCTACCATCATTGAGACGAAACCAAAAGCCATGGAACGCTTAATGGAAATGGGCATCTCGCTAGCTGCTTATACGGCCACCTATGAAATTGACACCACGCAGTATTTGAAACGCTACTGCTCCTATGCTCTATGGAAAACCATCGTAAAAAATGACATCTATAGAGATGATTTTGATGACGGAGCTACCGTTGGTGAGTATCTAAATTTGAATTGCAAAAAAATTTAGGACTTAAACTGGGGATTGATCAGGGGCGTCTTTTTAACTGGACGTGACGACGGAGGTGCTGGTTGGTCGACAACTCACTTTTGTCACTCTAGTCTAGCTCCCATATTATTTATCAGTATGATACCTACTCAAATAATTTCAACGATGTGATGCGAGAGTTTGCCATAGTGTTTTTCTGTTGCGGTCTCAACTGTCTCAATCCTTAACATAAAAAAAATTTCATCGAAAAGGTTGGAGCTATTTTATTACAAACAATTTCTCATAAAACTGTTAAGAGTGACCGTTCTGAGCCAGCTTTAAAGACTAAGCGACTAAAAAGGCACGCTGCCCTCATCCTTTTGTTGCCTCTATTAACAAGCCCACGCCCAAGACGTAGAATTAAATAGAGTCGGTGTAAAACCAAGTATGTCGGCCTAAAATGCTTAAAATATATACTTATTCTACACAGAAATTTGTATAATATTCTCTGTAACCTCTTATTTACTATGACAGATGGCAGATCAAGTCCTTCTGATTCGGTTTTTTTGTTTAGAGGAAGAAGACCCCGACTTTTCTGACTCGGAGCTGGTGGAGGGCAGACGTCGTAGACCGCGACAGGGCTGGTCTAGTCAGTGGGCCAGTCTGGACGGGGCAAAGCACAGCGCTGAACCCTTGCGCTTACCGCACAAACGCAAACGACGCTTGTCTGATGGTGATGATGATGATGGTAAGGCATTGTTTGTAAAGTCGCTGCAGATTCTGCGGTGAGAAGAACTCGACAGAACACCTGCTGACGTCGTGCCCCACCACCCAGGCGGACGACTCAGGATGTGGGGGACCCCGAACCCAAGCCTCGGCGATGTTCTTTAGGGGATGGCTGGGATCGTTACGGGATATATCCGGAAGATGGGACGGGGTGAGCTGCCCCTGGGCCGTCGGGGCGTAGGATGCAAAAAGTCGAACAACTGTTTGAAGTTGTCTCTTGTATACTAAAATGGAGGTTGAGAGCCATACATAGAACGATGTTACTACGCCACCGGTTACAGCATTTTTTTGTATTGTGTGGTGCGGTTTTTTACTTAAATTTAAGGCTATGGAACTTTGAATTCTAGATGACGAAGAAAGGGCAGCCGAGCGTGAATTCTATACAACGGATGCGAACACGGACAGCGAAGGGGACGAGGACGAAGGGATGCCCAAGCTCTACTCGCGACGAGCCAGACCCGTTAAACCCTCGAGACGTGTCGCCGCCATAGAGATTATGGCTGCCGCGCGACAGGGTGTTAATAAACGGTGCGAAATTAGTCCGAATAACATACATACATAGTTTAAGGGTCGAGTTGTACTTTCGGTTGGTTCAAGATTTTGTCAAGATTTTCGCTTTCCGACGTTGTCCAGTGAGTATTGATAGATTGGTTCTTGATCAGAGATCATAGAGCCAAAGCGATTCGTTTAGATTTTTAACAACACTTTTGTTAATGGTAGTACACTTTACAGGCCCATAGTGAAAACTTTGTAACGATTGGCTACAGCTATGAGGTGCAACGCAACAGGTTGCAGGTTACAAGCAACGTTTCAGGTTTACTTTATATTTATAGCATTTTAGTCAATTTATTATAGCAAAAGAATTGTTATGTTTTAGAGGCCGAGGTCGGGGGCGTGGGAGGCCAAGGGGCAGCGCCCAACGGGTTGTCACGGACCCAGGGCCCGCAGCAGACGATACGGCGGAAATGAGCACGTATTGCCCGGAAGTTACTTCAGACAGAATAGTAGCTTTAAAACAGGTATGTTTAATGTGATATTTAGATACGCTTATGCAGTGGCAAACACGAAAACGTGTTAGTATATAAAAAAGATATTTGTTGCTTGGAAACCGTAAACGTAAAGCAAAGCAATGCATGCTTGACCTGATTTCAAAACGTCACGAAAAGTGTCTAGTGGGATTGAATGTTGATGTTTAATCTTGATCATGTCCTACGTTTGATGTGCGTAGTGAAATAGATCAAAAGTTTTTGGTAAGATTTTCAGCTATATAACTTTGCAATTGGTTACGTCATAATGCTTTTGATGCTTGGCAGCTTATCTGATGGTTAGCTTCATTAATATTTGCTAACTACACTACGGGCATTAGACAGATTGTTGTTTGTATAATTTTATTTCTTATGTTCTTGAATGTCTCAGTGTGCTGTCTATTTTCAGACGATCTCAGACACGGATCTCCGTCTCTACTCTCGTTCTCTGTTTGGTGAAATCTGTGGCAATTTCGTGACAGTCCGTATGCTGTGTGACCATTGCCCCGAATGTGTGGCCAATACGGCCAAAAAGGTCATCCTGTTGAATTCACGCAGTCCAACAGAGGATGATTATCTGGGCCGAATCATGTTTGTGGCCGGAATACAGGCACCTATATTTTATAAAGTGGGTGATAATATTATTATCAGCATAAAACTATAACACGTGTTATTGTGCCCCATTGCTGGCCTTCTGCTTACTCTTGGGCCGTGTGCTGGACAGGTTTCAGTGCAAGCACGCAATTTCAGACGAGAGTGAGTTTTGGTTAAGGTGGTAGTGTCGCCGAAGCAGTTTTGCTCATAGGTTGCAAAAAGAGAGCTTTTTCCTTTGAAATTGTACGTTCACTGTGGGCCTATTCCTTTACCGGATTAAACGGACTGGACTTATTTTAGTCCGAGGTTTTGGAGTATCAAACCGGACTAAACGGACTAAAAGAGTTAAAATAAGTCAGCGGCTTAATTTTAGTCTGACCCCATTCCAAAACTACCACTGGACTAAACGGACTTAACATGCACGCTTAACATTAGCGTGTATAGTTTAGTCCGTTTAGTCCGATTAAAAAGCAGCGCGCTAGAAGTTATGTCCGTTTAATCTGGAGGTTTTGGAATGGCATTTTTAGCATAATTTTTAAACCGTTTAGTCTGATTATAATTAGCCCTTTAATTCGGTAAAGAAATAGGCCCTGAGAAACTAGTAAAATGCTATATGGTGTTAAATAATTACTGCCAGACACTAGACTACCAATTTCTACCAATATTTTGAACCAATCACCATTTGTAAGCCAGACATCACACTATAGGGACATATAAGTTCAAAAAATCAAGCCAGATATCAGATTGGCCAGCTTGTGAAGTATATTATGATGTTTTGACGCACAATTTTGTGCCACAAATAAGAAAAATGAAAAATAAAGGTACGTTTTTTATTTTAAAACAAGTATGTAAAATTTTCACAATATCATTATTGCTGTGAGTGAGTACTCACAGTTTACGCACAACTTCACAGTTCAAACAGGTATCACTCTCCAACCACTCAAGCACTTTGCACTAATTTAGTGTGCATTAACTAGAGCATTAGTTTTAGTTTGTGTAAAAATCTAAACAAAAAGTTTGATAATTGTGAAGAAATTATCGAATGTGAATAGGTTTTCAAAACGTCATTTTTCCGACTTTGCGACTTCACTGCTAACTGTATGCTGCATTAGTTTTGCTGAAACTTGGCGAAAACATTTGCCTTAACACATATTGAATATATCAAGAACAATGTCTTATCTTTCACTGAAAAAGTTTTATAGTCGGCAGTCGCGCAAAATCGACTGCTTTCGCGACACTACCCCCTTAAGTGCAAGCACCCGACATTAGCATACTACCCATTTGATTTTTTCACTGGCTTCTAGATAAACCCCGCATAAATTTCTTCGTGGAATGTACCAGTTTTATACTAATTTTCAGGCACCCCCAGACCAAATAGCAGAAAATGACGCAGCTCTGAATCGACTGGCTGATCTGGGAATTTCCCTGGACGTCTATCGACGGCTCTACCTCTCCGACGGCGCCGAAGAATATAAGCAAAAGGGCGAGGCCTGGCTGTCCGCCTGCAATAGCCTCAGGCGATTGGACCCACATTTTAGATCCAGTCAGGGTAGGTAAACATTTTAGCGTAAAAAATAGGTGTCAAAAATTCAAAAACTAAATAGGTAGTAGAAAATTTAGATTTAGAAAATTAAAAAAAAGGAAATAGGTAGTGTAGATGATGATGGTGAAAATTAGAAAAAAAGCTAAATAGGTAGTATTTAATTAAGTCTACCTAATGTAAGTAACGGTCTATGAAAACTCAAAGATATTATATAATATGTCCTATTGCTCGTGCTTATTATGTCTGACTTAATTTTGTCGTAACCATTTTTTTTGGTTGAACGATCGCAAGCATGAGTGTGACTGAAGTGGCCCAAAGTGTGTATATTTGTGAACGTATTTTAAATTAACGTGTCGAAAAATAGTGTTGTTGTAGTGTAACACGTGGGCGTATGAAATTCGTGCGCTGTAAAAAGCCGTGCTTTAGAATTCATTGCACATTGGAAATGTTGAGCCAAAGATTACGATGAAGTTTTCAATTTTCTGATTTTCTTTGATTTGATGCTTAGAAGTAGGAAATTGTCCCGTTGAACTTTTATGAAGCGGTCACTTTTCGTGTTTTATTTCAGACAGCGAGTTAAAACATTCAGGTGCTGCAGCCAAAGAATCTAGGCTACCTACGCTTCCCGCAGACCAACAAAAAATACCCGGCGAACCAATCGGCCAATCATTAGAGGGCCCGTCCCAGTCAACAGCCAATCAGCTGCCGTCTAACCCAGAGCCAAGTCACGTGACCGAGGAAACGGACCAGCAGCAGCCAGAGGTCTCGCCAGTGAGAGAAGCAGTGGCAGAGAATCGACGAGTGCGCAGTCTGCTGAGTTTGATGAGACGAAAACACATGCTACAAATGATGGTGGGTTTGGGGATGATTATGGGTTGGAAATGGGATGAAGACTGATGCCAATAAAAACATGGCGAACTAAAATGTCTAGCTTAGCAAGATTATGTTGAATTGTTGAAGTATAATGATTCTTGACTTTTTGTTAAAATTTTGGTAACTATTCATTTTTCTGTGAAATATGTTGTGTCCACTCGAGTTTCATTTGATTTAGTCAATTGATTTTGATATTCGACAAGTGAAGAGATTGAACATTATTATGTTCTAAAAGACAGAAGCTCGTCGTTGAAAAAATTTTTAACGACGAACTTTTCAACGGAGCTCAAGACATGCGTTGAAATGTTCGCCGTTGAAAATTTTTTAACGACGAACATTTTGCTTCGATAAATCGGGCCCTGATCTGAATAACGGCAAACACTATAACGTTAAGTATTCTATCTGCCAAATCAGGCCAAATCTGCATCTGAAATATCAAAAAATCTTTCATAATCAAAAAAATCAAATAGTTTCTTGATTAATATTTTTTCAGAACCGACGAAGAGTTGCTGCTGCGGGAAAAAATAAATTAAGTCGTCGCAAAACTCCCTCAGCCGGTGACGAGGAATCGACTATGGTTTGGTGCTCTGAAAGTCAAGCCTTCATATCGTCTTCTGCCGCCGCCGCTTCTCAGCCTAAAACAGAAAAAACTGAGGATGACCCTGATTTCAAACCCTCTGCCAGTCGAAAACGAAGGATTGCATCGGCGCCGATTAAAAACGAAGGACTGGTAGAGAATAGCAGTGCTTTTTTGGAAGCAGAATCTGAAGATTAAACATTGTTGATTTTTGTTTATATAAGTATCTGAGAAAGATGTTCTATCTACAGTTTATTTACGAAGATTTAATCGCTGGACTCCAATCAGCTTAAAAGGTTGGGCGTTGGAAATATGGTTTATAGTGTAATCAGGGGTGGACGCGGTCGTGGGTTGGGTTGGGTCAGAAAATTTGAGCCGTGGGTCAACCCACAGGTACCCGATTCAGGCTGCGCGGGTCGCTTAAGGTGGTAGTTACGTTTTCGAAGTTTTTGCAATAATTCAAAAGTTACTTGACCGAACATAATCAAATTTGGCACGGACATTGCGAACGTAATTAGCAATATTTCAGCTAATTTTGACATTGATTTAAATTTTTACAGCTAGTTTATAGCTCAAAAACTGGTTTTTTTGTGTATTTTTTGAGGACTTACAAAATTGTATGCAAATTTTTGTGGCTCTTTCACTATTCAGAAAAGCCATTCAAAAAAGATCTAACCCATTTTATTTTAAGAATATTTTCAGTTAAAATATGACATATTTTTGTTAGTCGGTCGAGGCGATCTGTAACTTTGAAGTTTTTTTACCTCAATTCTGACTTCTCATGCCAATATCACAAAATACCAATAACCACTTGGCACCATAATTTACGTGTATATAGTCCTTTATGCACCCATTATACCCGCAAAATTTGGTTAGTATGTGTCACAGCAGCCAAGAGCATTGGCAGTGTTAATAAACCCCTTCAAAAATTGCAAATTTTCTTAAGTCTCCTGAAACGTCATTTTTTAAACTTTTGTCCGCCATTTTTTCAACGGTTTTACGGGAAAACTGTGCTTAATGTAATGTTAGCTGACCCCAATGAGGCCCTATTCTACTGAATTAAATTTTTTTTTAAAAATCCGTCATTTCTGAGCACAATGAGTGATTTCAGTTGAAGTAACCAATATCCTGTTCAGTTCATAAGAATGCGAAGAATTTGACAGCAGCCAAAAAAATGTGCACTATACCTTTTTCGAATTGAGTGAAAAGGTTGAGTATTTTTTTAGTTACAGCCTACCAAAGTCATAAAAACTGCCGTTTCTTGACTTTTTAGAAAAATTTGAACTTTTGCTCACTGTAAAAATCTGCTAAATTATTCCGTTTAGTTAAGCATACCAGCACTTTCATAACACATCAATGTGCCTTTGGTATAAATTTCTTGACTGTATGCGGAATTTTTTTACCACAATGAAGAAATAACGAAATACGGGGGAAAATGAATAAAGTTGAGCTGATGTGCTTCACCAAAATAGTTGGCGTGCACACTATGAGTATCATCTACTCTTGAAAAAATGTAAAAAAAAATTTCGTAAAAATAAGTTGATTAATAATATGCAAAAGACCGCTTGTAAATTGATTTAGTAATTGCTACAAAATAGGACATTGGAAAAATCTGCGAAAACGTAACTACCACCTTAATTTATTTCTGACCCACAAAACCACCTAAAAAATTACCACTTATGATTCCAATTTTAGAAAATTCTTGGTACTGCCGAATAGTGCCCCTCGGTTAAAGTAGCAATTTTAACAACGGACACGTGTACACTGGGGAAACTAGACTTGGGCATCAGCTATAAACCAATTCGTATGTTATCTTAAAAAGTTCAAAGTGGGTCGTGGGTCGATTTTCATTCCGCAGGTTGGGTCAGGGATTACCGACGACAAGAGTACATAATAGCTTCTCACTCTATATAGAAGAAGAGTGAGACACTCTCCAGCCTGCCTGTGTTTTAGCACAGGCAGATGCGCTGGTCGTTTTCAGGCTACATGTTGACATTTTATGCAATATGTGACTGGCCAATCAGAAGCGAGCTTCTCTTCTCTGATTGGCCGACGCCTGTGCACGTGCTCCAATCATAAAACGGGATAGGGATAAAGGCTAATAACTCATTATTTATTCATAGTCTGCTTGTAAAAACATTAAAAAAGGTTTGCAAATACCTTTGGGGATATTTTGGCAAACTTTCAGCGAAATTGATTGAGAAACTTTGAAGAAATTCATAAAAGTTTATATCTCAAAAGTTTCTCAATCAATTTCGCTGAAAGTTTGCCAAAATATCCCTAGAGGTATTTGCAAACCTTTTTTAATGTTTTTGCAAGCAGACTATGAATAAATAATGAGTTATTAAGCTTTTAACTCTATCTTAATGCTTATCGACGCATCAGCGATTATATACTAAAGTGTGTTACGCAGGGAATCTACGCGCTGATTGGCCAGTCACATGTTGCATAGAATGTCAACATGTAGCCTGAAAACGACCAGCGCATCTGCCTGTGCTATAACACAGGCAGGCTGGAGAGTGTCTCACTCTTCTTCTATATAGAGTGAGACGCTATTATGTACTCTTGCCGACGAGCATCAAGCCGCGGGTTGGGTTCGGTTGCGGGTCGAAAAGTTCGACCCGCGTCTACCCCTGAGTGTAATTCACTGTATATTTTGTAATTTAGCCTCGTGACATGTTTTGTTGCTTGTTTAAATAGTTGTATATTTTTCTAACTACTGTTTTTCGGCTATTAAGTATGATTAAGAATACATAGTAGCTAGATATTATGCATTCTCAGTGTAATATATTTATGTAAACTAATTCCTGTTTTTCTTTTTTTGTTTTTATTTTTTAGTATTATCGCTTAATTATTAGTGGGTGGAGTTTTTCAGTGTGGAACATTGGAAATTGGCTTATTACCGTATCGGTCTTATCTATACATGTAGTTTTGGGGGATGGGGGGAAGGCCCCTCAAAATTCGGTCCCAGCGGACGGAGAGGGGGGGGGGTCCCGGCATGAGCAAAATTTTCGGCCAAAATCTTTTTTGTCAGTGTATTTTCGCATTGAAACAAGTATTTTTGCACTTGGCACTTGAAAAATGGGTATTTTTGCTGAAATTTAAACGATTTTTACCTTAATTTTGGTCAAAATTTGTCAAATTCTTACTTTTTTGGCCTAAAATTTGTTAAAGTTGCGTTGGTCTCGGGAGGGGGGGGGGGTCAAAAATTAGTAGGCTTAGGTGTCCCGCCAAGGGGAGGGGATGGGTACCCAAAATTTTAGTGTTGTTGCATGTATGGTCATATCCCATATCGGTAGTATGGATATGAGGTTTTGACTTTTAGTTTTTTTACTTGTTCCAGCTCCGATTTGTAAAATCGAACTCAGAATTTATTATTCTTATCAATCGCAATATCGCATTTCATTCCATGCCACATAACATTTTTCAGTCATCAGTATGACGTGATGGGTTCTGTGCTGCTCAGAGATGCACGGGAGCGATCGGTGAAGGGGGGGGGTAGTCCTGATTTTGTTCTTTTTCCGGCGACAGCCTGAAAAATTCAGTTTTTATTGCTTTTTAACTAGAGATCGGCCGGGGCCGGTGGCGGACCGCGGGCCGACCGGGCCGTCCGGGACGGGCCGGCCCCGGGCCGACGCTCAGTGAGACGGCCCCCGGGCCGACGCTCAGTGAGACGGCCCCCGGGCCGACGCTCAGTCAGACAGCCCGGCCCGGCTGCACTGCGGCCCGCGGCCCGCCACCGGCCCGGGGCCGCGTGGCAGCGGGCCGGCTCCGGGCCGACCGGGCCGCGGGGTGGAGGTTCAGCCTCGAACCAATCAAATGAAGTTAAATGGACGTCACAAACAAACCCCCCTAGAGCAACTGGTCTTCACGGCAACTAGCGAGCTTTGTCTTCAGTTTAATATGAATGTATTTCAAAGCAAGTGCTGTGAACGGGAACTAAAACCAACGGCGGGTGGACTATACTTATAGTTGGAACCTGTGGAGGCTCGCGAAGAGATAGCTTGCTTAGTTGTGCAGGCTGACTACCAACTTGTCAGCTGTTGTACTTGTAACATGAATGAATACAATATATATTGACATTAGTACTAATCACACAAGATAGATTTATATTTTTATATTTTATAATTCTGCTGGCTTCACTTTATATCTCAGGCTTAAATTTATAAGTTAACTCAAGTGCGTTGCAACAATGCCGTTGAAGCTTTTTGTAAACGCCTAAGCGTAGACTTAAGTTTATATGTTGATTTATATGGTGGGGTGCACCCCAGCTACAACAAAACTGATACAAGTTTCAGTTTTTTTGCTTTCCGTTCGGCATATGCTATTCATTGATTCATTCTACAGGTGTGCTCAGAACAGTGCTCCCTGCTAACTTGGTCGAGTTTTGGTGGCAAGGGCTCCACAGTCAAACTTTTTTTATGGACTTTATTGCCGAAATCGTTGCTATTATCCTTTGTAATGTTGTTTGTATTTCTATGTATTAATTAAGATGAGAAAACAAAAAATCTGTCTCTTTGCCACCACTGACACATAAAAACGATGCATTGAGATTGCTTTCGTGATGAAAACCGACAAGATTTCTTAAATATTGAACTGTGCACGTGCTATAGAAGATGGTCTTCACCTATTTCGTAGTAAAGTCCAACTGTGCACGTACTATAGAAGTGACTTTTGGCTGACTTTAAACTAAGGCCAACTGTGCACGTGCTATAGAATAGCCGCAAAAAGTTACAGTTTAAGTAAATTATTAGTGTGCTGCAGTCGTTCTTGGACTTTAGCAGTCTTTATTACTGATCAAGCCAACCAGGGCCCACCGGGCCGACCTGGCCGATTCCCGGCAAACAGTGGGCCGGCTGGGGCTGACCAGCCCGGGGCCGGCCCGCTGCCACGCGGCACGGGGCCGGTGGCGGCCCGCGGGCCGATGCCTGGCCCGGGGGCCGGCCCAGTGAAAATGGCTGCGGCCCCGGCCGGGCCGGGGCCGACACTTGGCTTAGCGGCCGATCTCTATTTTTAACTCATTTTTTGGGCCCTTTTCTAGCCGCAGCCGGAGAGTTTTCGCGATTTTTCGATATTTTACTCAATTTTATACTCCCGTACTCCCCTCCCCGATGTGCATCCATGATGCTGCTGCGTGTGCTTCGAAATTTCGTTTCAAATTTTGATCTTTGATGACATAGCTTATCACTTTCTTTTTTTAAGATATTTTTACGTGCAGTCTGTGTGCTTCTGAGACTTTCTAATACGTCAAGCTGACAACGTTATTTTTTTCTATATATACTTCTGTATGTAAATATGATTAACACTGTCAGTATCGGTATGCAATGTGCATTGTTGAATAAAAATGTTTGTTCAAAAAAGTTTATGGTGTGTTGCAATTTCTGCCTTTTTTGACTACATCATTTTAATGATGACTCCATCACTACCTTATTTTAATTCGCGATTTAAGGGGGAGCGTGGGGCTAAAGGACAACCTGGCGGAGAGCGGACGTTTTTATTGGAGTGCTCAGTTAGGTTGGAAGGGTGAGGGGCGGCTGGGCGATCCAGGCACCGACCGCCCAATGCCCATGTTTGAGATGTAAGTACTAATCAAGCTCCGAGAATAAAATTATTGTTCTGTTATTTTGACGCTGAGCTAAGGTTATTGAAGCAAACTACCCCTATGCACAAAGTTTTTTTGCGGCTTATCAGTTACAATTATGCGGGACTCGTACCTCGGTGTTTGTCTGCCATTGTGAAGGTCTGCGGCCGACAGCAGGGTTATCACCTTTTTCGAGCGTGGTACCATATTTGGTGACATTTAGAACATCCGTATTTGCAGAGAAGTGTAGCAGCAGAGGAAGGGGAACAATCATAACGCCCTCTGAGCGTCAGCATGACTTCGGCCAAGATCGTTTCCAACTCGACGGTCTATGCTCGTCAGATGAAACGATTGTCCAACCAGATATTCGGCGAAGTCCACAGATCTGTACCGCAGAAGTCACATAGGGTTGTTCAGGTAAGAGTTGGGATTGGTTTTAAGAATACTCTTTGCGTACGCGACGCATAAATGATTGTTTTTTGTCCAACAGGGCGTATGTAGCAGTTTCTGCTCAGATTTGAAAAAATATTCGAATGTCAAGTTGTAAACATAATGGTAAGACTGGACTGGATATAAGTAAGTTGTTTTGTTACCACTGTAAGAACCATTATAATTATGAACATTAAGCTTAGAATTTTTGATTAACCTTGGTAAACGGAATAATGTTTTTTAACGAAGCTTAGGTTTATAATGTGCGTCGTTTATTTTCTTATCCATATATTTTGAGTGTACGTTCATAAATACCAGTAGGTACGTGTATTACATGATTACGTATAATTACTGCTGTGTTCTTTCTTTTATTTCGTTATAGTTTGGAATTTGATCCTGAACGTTCATCTTAGATATATACCATTCATTTACCTGACATAATACGAAATTTTTGTATAAATATAGGACTAAACTACATAGAGTTTGCAACGGTCGATATTTTTAAACCCAACCCGACCCGACCCAAAATAATGTCCGACCCGACCCGACCCGACTCGGCTCGACTCGACTCGACTTGACTTTCGTGAAGCTTATGCTATTCTTTTCTTGAGGTTTTCTTGTCAATTTTTCCGTTTCTGTTTTTGGATATATTACACATGCTTTGGGAAGCATAAAATAGATAATTTTGGCTAAAAAGCATCATTTTTGAGCTCGGAAAAGCTGGGTATTATTTCAATGTAAGAACGCCTGCACTCAGCGTTTGAAGCTGTATAGTCGCAGTCAAACCCTTACTGTGGCACGGGTGTCTCTGTCAACAGCTATTAATAGCTCTGGTTTCTGGGGAACAATCCAAAATGGCAAATCACATCATGGCACCCTTGTTTCTTTCCGCAAGTGGTTACCGACCGTCTGTTTACCCAGTACAAATGGGCTGCTGAGTTGGCCTAAACCGCACGTTACCTAAGTCTCATGCCCACAGAGATCGCGTGTAACTGGGCCCTTGGTAGCTAAGATATGCTTCACGAACTTCTAGTTTAGTAGTCACTCTACATGAGTTCATTAGCTTGCGATTATTGTCCAAATAGCAAAATTTAATTTCAAAATCTTAACGTATCTCCAGAATAAAAGCTTACATGCACGCCTAACATTAGTGTACAATGTAGATGTATAGTTAAATCCGTTTAGCCTGATTGAAAAGCAGCTCGCTGGCGATAAACTTAATCTAGAGTTTTGAAATAGCCCTGTTAAGCACACTTTTTAATTTAATTAGTGGGACTAAAATTAATGCGTTTAGTCCGATAACGAATCGGTCCCAGTAGATATATATATGCGAAAAGTACAGTATTATAAAAACTTAAATGACGTTGTTTTATGTTTGTTTCGACTCCACAGGTCAAGTCCAGTTTATAATTATTTGCCTTATAATGAGTTTTGTGTCCGTTTCAGCTCTACTCCGAATTGCCCCTGGAGCAAAATGAACTTCACAACCCGAACTATTACCCTGCGCCGCACCCCATGATGCATTTTCTGTCGAAACTGCTTAGATTGCACGGTATATACAGGTATGTGTGTGACACATGTCAGGGGGCATATTGCATAAGGCTTCTTTTCATTTTGTACCTGTTGTACTGACCTATAGCAATGAACTGCTGATTTGCGTCTTTTGTGTTTTAGCGCCCAGTCCTGGCGAACCATAAACACTGCTAAGGGTTGACTCATACTTACAGCCGTATATCCGTTGAGTTGGCATTTGGCAAAATTTGAAATATTTACGTTACCAATAGTGCATAAGATCAGGTGGTGTACCTATATAATAATTGGCAATTTGGCATACAATTGAATGGACATACGGCCGTAAGTAGGTATCGGCCCTTATGGTGACCCTAGCGTAAGAGAGGGTATCGTGAGACAAATCAAATCAAATCAAATCGTTCAGCCATTCGTAGCATTTTTTCTGTTTCAGAGACGAGCACGAAGACTTCAACGAGTATTGGACGAGAGAACGGGCTAAGCGAGGAAAGGTGGCGCCGATTCCGGGACAGGGAAAACGAGCGAGACTCAGGCAGCAGGGATTGGTGTAGAAATTTGCAATTAGAAGATTTTTTAGACTATTTAAGTTTGCTCCTATTCATTCATGAAGTTTTACTATATTCCGAAAATAGTCTAGTAACACTACGATGCCGCTACAGTCTTCACGAATTTGTTGGAGGGATAGGGATGCTATGCTAATCAAAGTTTCAAACTTTTTTCTGTTTCTTGTGTTTAATATAAAATAGATTCAGTATACAGCATGGTGTTTTTTTGAGTTTATATACGACGTGTATGTAAATATGTAATTCGCCTATTTTGGCGACAAAATATTTTCTGTGAATACATGAAAGCATGTAAAAGACAAAGGACTGCCAAATTTGACTGTACTACCAAATATTTCGCCACAAATAAATTAAAACCCGGTTCACACTTGTCCGTAAGGACTGAAGGACTGTCCCTCACTCTGTCCTTGATGTTTGTCCTTGTCCTCATAAAATATTGATTCGTATGTCCGCCGTGTCTTTAGGTATATACTTGTTCCTGTCCCTAACATTTGATTGATTTATACTTAAGGGGGTAGTGTCGCGAAAGCAGTCGATTTTGCGCGGCTATAAAACTTTTTCAGTGAAAGATAGGTCATTGTTCTTTATATATTCTAAAATTGTTTTAAGGCAAATATTTTTGCCAAGTTTCAGCAAATTTGATGCAGCATACAGTTAGCAGTGAAATCGCAAAGTCGGAAAAATGACGTTTTGAAATCCTATTCACATTCGATAATTTCGTCACAATTAAAAAACTTTTTGTTTAGATTCTTTACACAAAGTAAAAGCACATACGCTCTAGTTTATGCACACAAAATTTAGTGCAAATTGCTTGAGTGGTTGTGGAGTAATGCCTGTTTGAACTGTGAAAGTGTGCGTAACCTGTCAAGTACTCACAGCAATAATGATAAATTGTAAAAAATTTAGGCACTTATTTTGAAATCAAAAGAAAAACGAACCTTCATTTTTCATTTTTCTTATTTGTGGCAAAAAATTGTGCGTCAAAACATTACATGTACTTCACAAGCTGGCCAATCTGATATCTGGCTTGATTTTTTGAACTTTTGTGTCTCTATTGTGTGATGTCTGCCTCACAAATGGAGATTGGTTAGAAATATTGGTAGATATTGGTAGTCTAGTGTCTGGCAGTATTTATTTGACACCATATGGCATTTTACAAGTTTCTCACTGAACGTACAATTTCAAAGCAAAAAGTTCTCAGTATGTAGCCTATGAGCAAAACTGCTTTGGCGACACTACCACCTTAAAGAGCAGCTTGAGGACTGCCCTGAAACGCAGTTTATCCACCGGAATGTGAGCAATATTCTTGATGAAAGAACTGTGCATTTGTATGGAGTGTGAATCTTACCACTAGGGACAAGGACATTGCCTATAAGCTTAGGGACACTTTTCGATGACAAGGACTTGCTAGGACAGGGACAAGGATAATGCTTCGAGACGAGTATATGAACCAGACTTGAGTCTTATAGGCATCAAACTGTGCAACAGAGCGACACCTTGAATCAGAATAGCTATGTATTTGCTTATGTAAATCATTGTTTTATTGTGTGCCGTGTTATGGTTTTGTTTTCTACTGGTCCTTTCGTATACTATGTAATATGTATTCGAGTCAAATTAAATAATTTTATTGTGTCTTTCGTCTTCGTGTTATGAAATAAGCCATTTATCTATTTATCTTTGTATTAACAAAGTAAACAAAATAGACACCGTAATGAGCTTTTTAAATTACTGAAATGGAGGTATTTTGGCAGTCGAAAATGAAATCATGAGGACGATTCCTTCTCTCATGTGAGTATTTTTATTACAGAATTTACCTATGCGCATTCAAACCTAAGAAGCTGCATAATCTGTGAGGAGAGGTGCAGTCTCACATGAGGTTATCCGAAAATGTAGTCTGACCGAAAACCGACCTTGACATGAAAATAAACATGCGATTTTATTACAAAAAAATACAAATTGCAAAGCATCAAGAGTACAGCGAGTGCCGAGTAGGTAGTCACAAAAATAACTGGAAGTCAGACTTATTGCAGAAGCGCTCTCATGACTGGGAGAACTTGTTAAGGTCGATTTATGCAGCAGTTTGTCCGCTCAGTCGGAAAAATCACGGATATTATCACGCCACTGTTAGTAATAATAGTGAGCTCAACAGGGGCCGGTTTCATAAAAAGCATATTAGTACATATTCGTCCTAATATACAACTAATAACTAATTATTAGTTCATTAGTTGCAATATTAGCGTTGCTTAACTAATGAACTAATGACTAATTATTATTCATTATTCATTAGTGCATTAGTTTACTATATTAAAATTTACTATATTATTATAAAAATTATATGAAACGCTCATAATTGGAACTAATGGAAAAACTACCAATTACTAATTATTAGTAATTAGTAATTAGTGATTATTTGTGAAACCGGGCCATATATATATATATATATATATATATATATATATATATATATATATATATATATATATATATATATATATATATATATATATATATATATATATATATATATATATATAACATGCAGCTGAACGGCGCCGTTGAACTCAACGGAGCCATTAAAATTTAGGTATGTAAGATTAGGGCTCAATTTGTGGTGTGATTATTTCGGAATGCTAGCGGTTGAACGGATGCTCAGTTCAATATATATATAGTCGTCATGGTCATTGTTAATACCATAATACATTTTTACAAAGTGCGTAAACATTTTCCCAATCACTGTCCCGTGACGCCGGGCGCCTGTCCAGATATCTCCCATAGAATAGCGTCATCCGTCTCGCGACCATCGGCCGTGATTGGTCCACTCTGATTGGCTCGCAGGTAGTAACCGTCCAAACTCTAGAAAACAAAACTCTGTCACACAATTTTCGAGTAGTTCAATTTCGAAATTTTATAAAAATAAAAGCAGAAAATTTTCGATTGTATTTATTTATGATCCTGAAGTCAAAAGCATATTTTATTTTTTGAGCAGACCAACTAAAAGATGTTATGTATAGTAATTTAGCAGACTTTAGAAACTTGACGCAGGGTTTTCCATTAGCGTGAATGATCGGCGATCGCTCTACCTATTGTACCAACCTGTAGGGTGATTCTTGATAATGCCCTGACAGCCATTCTGAACTCCACTGGATCCTTGCTGTCTGCCCAAACAGTGCCGTCGTCGTGAACGGCTAAGAATTTGCCGTTAGAAGCTGCAATAAAATACATATGTTTCTTCGGGCAAAATTTTATTTAAGGGGGTAGATTTATAGATTTAGTCTTATTTGGTTACACACTCTGTACGAAAATTAACCCTTTAATGCCCAGAGTATCTCACTACAGACAGCCTGATTCTGACACTGGTTTTTGGCAATAGCTCGTAGAGAGATGACGAATCCACCATTCGATAGAGAAATAAATAAGGAACAAAACAATCAGTCGATTAAGGGTCTAGGACAGAGATGCACGGGGTGAATCGGCGAGCGGGGGTGCCCGACCCCTGGCGGAAGGGGGGGTGGTCCCTCTGGCCATTTTTCGGCGACAGCCGAAAATTTTTCAGAATTTTTCGATTTTCAACTCATTTTTGGGATACTTTTTTCGCCGCAGGCGAAAATTTTTTGCAATTTTTCAACTTTTTACGCATTTTCGGGGCACTTTCTTGGCTATCAGAGGGGGGGTGGGGGGTTGAGGGGGGGGGTGCCGGATGTCTGAGGGGGGGGGTGCCGCAGAATGTGCCGACCCCCCTCAGGGGGGGGTGGATACCCCCCCTACCCCCCCTATGTGCATCTATGGTCTAGGACGCACAATTTCGAGTTATAACCGCTCAAAGTTGAGAATTTGTGGAAAAACTGTGCTATCGCTCAGGCATAATAGGTATGTACCTGACACTCTAGAGTACTACCACGGCAATCGCGCGCTTGCCATACCTAGTTAAAGGCTAGTAATAATATACTACAACACTCACTGCTTCCGATGCACAAAAAGCTGACGGCTGACGTCGCAGTCAAAAATCTTAATGAGGCCACGAAAAAAGTAATTAACTACTTTTGCGGTGAATAAGTAAAGTTTGCACGTTGCTTAATGACGCATGTGTAACAGTAGGTTCAGAATTGGACCGCTAAATACAAAGATACACTTCCTGAAACATAATTTAGAGTTCAGCTGATTAGAATAAACAAGTCAAGTTTTATAGCCCTCGATTGTGTTTTCATCATGTTATGTGCCAAATGGCCGCTTTGGGCATGAAAGGTTAACTTAGTGAAGCTTGACACACTTTACGAAACATACACGACAATTAATACCTACACGATCGCTGGCAATATAGCTGAGGTAAAATGCACCAGTCAAAAACAAGCAGCCGTGTCTGCTATAAGTTATAGTTTGAAATAACCCTTTCTGAAATCTGCACTTTGTTTTGATCTTAACTGTCAGTCAAACACGTATATGCTACATAAATTCGGGCACCTTTGAGATAAACACTGCCGTAGGGTCCAGGCATCATGGAGATCAGGTCATACTCCCCACGATTGCAGTCCACGCGGGGGGACTCCTGGCTGCGGAATCCGACATAACCATATGCGCAACGAAGGATTAGAATGGGACTAAAAATTTATATACATATACTCAACTATAGTATTTGTGCAGCAAGTTTGGCAAAATCAGCGTGCCTATATTTTCTAATGAGGAGTTAGACTTTGTTATGTCAGTTTTTGCTGAATTTTAATTTTTTTATTGTTTGGTGCCCATTAGATGAATATCACTTAAACCTAGTTCAAACTCGAACAAGCACTTCTGCTGAGTAAGTGGTTACATTGTGAGGCCTGAGTGTCAATATTCCACATGAAATATTAAACGCGGCCATTATTTGCAGAAAAAATGGTTTTTAAGTCCTAATTTTAGCATACCTTTATGCTGAGTTGCTCCGAAGCTTTAATGGAAACTATTAAAGTCAAAAACAAAGCTTTTTAAAGTCGAAAACTGCGAAAACATTCAAACATTTTCTGATTAAGTTGAAAAAATAAGGCCTTACCGAGATTCGAACTCGGATAACTGGATTTGGAGTCCAGAGTGCTAACCGCTACACCATAAGGCCACGACACTTGACTGATAATATCAACTAATGACCAATGTACTAATGTAGGTACCGTCTCACTCAAGCTGCAGCGATTGACAATTATAACAAAACTTATCCAACAAAGATATGACGGTTGTTACGCAAGGAGTTTAAAATTTGTAAACATCACTCATTAAAGGTTGTACAGTCTTACATATTATCAGCCTTGCAGTACATCTCATTAGTTTTATGAAAATATTCTAGTCTGGTACATCGTACATATAAATCTCGTTATCATCAGTTGTGGTTTGGCGCAATTGGTTGGACGGAGCATCTGATTGCGATGCGAACTGACAGCTCAACGGTTCGATCCCACTCCGGCGTCCATCACTTTTGTCTTTATTTGATCTAGAGATTTCTGACTGCAGAAAAGAAGATACTAGGCTGTCAAAGAGAAAGCTACAGAGCTGTAGAGGTACCTGCCTTTCTAGTGTTATTCAACACTAGAAAATCCACCTACCCAAAATTACATTGAAGAAGGAGAATCTGAATATAGTATATACGCGGCCCCTGAGGGGGCCGCGTAAAAATAAGTAGGAGATTGTAATATTTCATATTTCACCCGGGTAAACGGTTTCGTGTTCATGAACTAAACTGTCTACTAGAAATCTCAGTGAAAAATTTTATCATATTAAAAGTTACATTATATAAAACCATAAAATGTTTCTTGAAAAATCTCTGATAGCTTTTCCAGCTTTATTTTTCACGAGTCTGTACAAGCTCATAACATTAAAAAAAATAGTCATTATGCACTTTGCAGTTTATCCAATGGCATAAAAAACAAGTAGGTACGTCTTGCGAGTAGAAAAAGTTTTTGCAGTTTGAGACTTTCCCTTAGTTGCTTTTTAGTTTGACAATATTCTGAAGAATATAAAACGCAACACTTCCGAAATTTTTGAGAGTGTGGCAATCAGAGATGTAAGCTATGTAGCGAACCACAAAAGCAGCAAATGTTTGCAATTGTGTCATATTGTTCTCTAGGCTGTATTTGAATTCTATTCATGCCAATACCGCTCGATTCTTACCGATTGACAATATTGAAAAAGAACACTTCGCTGGCCCCCTTTGTTGGCGCACTGGCAAACATGTGGCCATTGGCCTTGGCCGTCACAAACCGCCCTCGCTCGGCCCCCTCCAGGCTCAGACTCCCGTCATGGTTCCAGTCAATGTTGAACTCAGTTTCTTTGGCCCTCAAATAGTCAGGGTTAAGCCTAGTGTCACCTTAATCTCAGTGTAATTTTAATTCCTGCAGTGGCCTCGAGGCTCTGAGCTAGCAAGTTGATAAGACATCAACGATAGGGACGAAAACTGCGAAACAGTGGGTTGGATAAAGAGCTTAATTTGTCACATTTTGATTCCAAATCGCAGTGTTTTATGCTCAGTTGGTCTCTATTGTTTCAGCATCGTTTACATTAACACAGTGTGGAGAATAAATCAGATTTATCTACTGCAATTAAGATTAAAGACCTATTGTGCTGTGGCGCAACAGGAAGAACCAATGAACGCGCATGGAGTAAGTAGCACGTAGCAACTCTACCTACACTATTTATGCAAAGTGAATTACCCTCGATCTTTCTGATTGGCTTGTAGTGATCCGGTTTGATGGTGAACACACCAATAGGTTTCTTTTATTGTTTTCAGGCTCCCCCGGCCGGGTCCGTTCATTTCTAGCTGGAAGATTTCGTAGTCGGTCACTCCCTCTTTGCTGGCCGCCAAATCAACGCCTGCAAGCAACCAGAAGTGATGTAGCAGACTTGAGTATGAGATCGATTCTTGGAGAGGTATGCTGGTTCTTTACTAAAGGTGCGAATTTGTCATAATCCTACATTTTATGTTCCACCTCCTCGCAAACTTGCCGGCAAGAATATGGGTAATGCCCGCTTCCCACTGCAGGTTTAAGGTTTAAGGTTTATGGTTTAAGGTTTAAGGTTTAATAAAACAGGTGTGGAAAACCGCTATCCGGTAAGGGCACCCTGACCGCCACTGAACAATAACATGAAAATGGTCAAGCATTACCGTTTATTTTTGTACTACTTTACTAAAAATGCTCGGCGAATCCGCTGAAACTTTTTTAAAATTGCTTCTTACTACTACGATAGAAATTTAATGTGAAAATATATAAAAAAATAAGAACTTGACTACAAACTGAAAAAAGTCGCTGTTGCTGCAAAAACTAGTTAGGTAACTTTCATTGAAACGAAAACAACCTCTTTGTTGAACTTATAGACTCAAATAACAGATCGGTGGAACATATATAACGTCATAACTTTCATATTAACAAGTTCTTTGATTCAAATTAGACAGTTGGCGTGCTGAACTTTAATAGGATTGGTTTAACTTTTCCATAAATTTTGACCTTGCTTACTGCAATCAACGTTAGACAATATATACTTTAAAATGGGTAATTAATTTTAAAAAAATCGTCAACCATAAATTAAAATGATCATTTTAATTTGTCACTGTATACGTTTGAAAAATTGTTAAGTAACAATGAGCATAAAAACTTAAAAGTAGAATGTTTTGCTAATTTTTGAAACGTTTGGAACAAGAATATTGTCAACAATGTTCTAGTATTTCAAAACAGGTTAAACTTGAAAATCCAAGTTTTTTCGCACATTCACAAAAGCAGTTTGCGGTCTACTGGAAAGATTGAATAATAAATTGACGTTTGAAACAGTATGGAATAATTGCGTAATATTTAACAAGAGTCAAGTCAGGTGTAGACCAGTAAAGTACAAAGGCAAGTTTCCCCCAAACCCTTGTCCTGTATGCCGTTTCATACTTATATGTATGAATCCAAATTTGACCGTTAAATTAAGTAGATTTACAGTGAACTGCACCAAATCGGATTAACTGAAGTCTGAGCTGGAGCTAAACTCCAGTTAAATAGATTTAGTTAAATCTCAGCTAAACCCTAGCTAACCCTTAGTTTTTAACTAAATTTTAAACGCCAGCTACGCTTACACTACCTTCCTTGGTGCAGCTGACTTGAACCGATTTGAAGAATTTAAGCCTGAGCTAAATCGGTTTAAGCTAATCGTCAGTTAATCCAATTTGGTGCAGTCCACTATTGGAGTCGATTCATACTTGCAGCCGAGTGTCCGTTCAGCCAGCAAAATTACCAAATTATTACGCTACAATTTGATCTTAAATATTATTAGTGGCGTGATTATTTTTTCAGGTTGTAAGTACATATGTATGAATCGAGTCTTAAGGTGGCGCTCTGAATAACCGACTTTGGGCGATAAAATTTTTCACGTAAGTTTTCGTTAACTAACTTAAGAAGAAAAGTTGTTGCAAATTAAATGAGCTTTCATTTGATGTATATAACGTCAAATTTTGTTCAACTTGAAATTTTAACCTATTTTTCAATGGGAAAAAATCTTAAAATTGATACACCGAAAAATTCTATATGGCTTTTGGTACTTTTTGAAGCAGTTCTTTGTAGCTAATTGCTAGTTGCAACTTTTCAAAAAGTTGTTTGTGTAGGCAAACTTTTCTAAAAAAATTTCCAAAATACGTTGACCAACATTGACAAAAATACAACATTTTTCAAACTAATTTTTCGTTAGCTACTTTTTGGCTTCTGAAACTTTTCTCAACGGATTTTAGTACAGAAAAATTAGCTCTATTTTTTGGAAAATACGTATGTGTAGGCAAACTTCAGGTTTCTGAAATTGGGCTATAGCGTACATTTTTTTAAGATTACTGTCAGCTGCGAAAACCGATCCGGATGAAACTTTGCAGACTCTTAGAGCAGATATATATGGAGGTGCCGAACTTCTTGAATTGTAATTATTATGATTTGGCTCAATATGATAGGCTTTTTAAAACGTCACTTTTGATAAAAATCAAAATAACTAAAAATTTATTGCAAATCACAAAAATTCAACAAAAATGGCACCTCGGCAAGATAATTGTCTTTAATTTAAGCTATAGATTGTTAAATTTGGTTGAGGCACCATCGAGCTACGTCATTTCAAAAATTAGTCAAATTTTTCAAAATTTCAATTTTGATGCAGTCATAAAACTTGCTAAAATGTTCCGAGAGTCATCAAACTTTGCAAAAATGCTTGCCTGGTGTTCATCTTAGTTGCACTTAAGCAAAAAAGTTTGTATCACGAAAAACCAAAAAATTATAACAATTTGACTTATTGGAAGTTACTCAGAGCGCCCCCTTAATCTGAGACTAAGGTCAGTATTCATAGGGCAGAAATTATAAAAAGGCTAAACCTCTGCAGGAGACATATTTTCCATTAGTTGCTGCCATCAGCGACATTTGCAGGGGACTGTCTTCCACAATGAACAGTTCGTTGCGACTCACAGTACTGGCTCGTGAAGATAGCGTACCTGTGACAGAACAAATCTAAGGCATTGCTTATTCATATTGAAAGACAAAAGATTCGAACGATACTTTAAGCAAGGGTACGGTTAAATATAATGATTTAGTTTTACTTAAAATTTAGTTTTGCATAATTTTTACTGAAACGTGAAGTTTTGCAAACTTTATTCGAAGGCCCACATGTCATGATACTTATAAAATGCTTGTGTTGGTTGATTTGCAATGCTATTTTCTTAAAGTGAAATGTCGTTTAAAGAACTCACTACTCAGCAACTACCAAAAAATAAACAAAAATACCTGAAGGGCCAAGAGTGGTCATATACCAGCCTCGAGTGTCCCTTATAGCTAAATATCCACGATGGTATTCCAAATAGAATAGCGAATCTGGGGTCATATATTCCTTTGTATAGCCCAGACGCGTGAGGTACTGTCCATTCATGGATTTAATTGCGTATTTTCCCCCTTCTTTGGGATGCCACTCCAAAGTCAGAACCCCCTCCGAACCCCACGGGGTCAACATATCCATTCTGAATTCATTATTGGTGCATCGGGCGTATTTGTTTCGGGCGAGATTGCGTAAACTGATATGCGGATGTGTGGCCAGATGAATCAACCACAGATCTGTTTTGTTCACCGGTTTTTGGAAGGAAATTTTCAAACCGATCTTATCCGCACATAGCCAGCCGGTTTGTGATTCTCCGATCGTCTTGAAACGCCAAAATCGAATTTGATCCGCTTTGTGAGGTTGGGTTATCTCGATTTCGAAACGTTTCGCATCCATCTGACGAAGACCGATGCACCTAAGATTTCCAAAATCATCGGTATTTAAGTACAATCCTTCATGATTCTTTATAATCACGTGATTTGCCGGTGGATTGGCGCTGATTGGCTCAAGAATCCAGGTTTGTGGTTTTCGCAAAACCAGAGAACTTGCAGATGCCCGACGACTGAAAAATTCCGATGTCAAGTAGCGACCAAATTCGACATTGATCAAACCCACATGCCAGGAAACAGTTTTAGCCGTAACAGTACCATTGTCGGGTTTCGAAACGGCACGAAACACCGGTGCAGCTTTGTTCGATCGTCGCATTATTGGTGGCTGATTAGAAACAGTTTCGTTTTTTAGTAACTTCTGGAGAAATATGCTGTGGAAATAGTGTCTTTCGAGTTTTGATTGTTGAAGTAGAATCTTAATCTACGGCCGTGTTTGCATAATTAAACTCAGACAGCTGTAAGTATGAATCGATTCTGATTTGACCGGATGCCTTACTGAAACAGCAATCGACCCGTAATTTGATCACAATAAGGTTTAGTCGTACAAATTGTATAAATAATGACAACAGCTGGCTGTAATTTTAAGCCAATTTCAATCTGTGACCATAATATAACGTCAGCTTCCGTATCGTGCACTCAAAATGGTAAATAAAGCTTTTATTGTCGCAATTTTACGGATGAATGCAAATTCAACATGATATGAGAATGTTATTTCGCAATTTTCTGCAAACTTCTGTGGTGAAGTTACAACTCATGTAGACAGCATTAGAACACGACACACGGTCGTAAACTACAACAGAAAAAAATGACATTTAAATATATTATGCATTTATAATTATGATTATATAATTTAGTGAAAATTTGATGAAATTTGGTGTATTAAGTGTGTCATAATTTGTAAAACTTATTTTAATTTCTGTTTCGTTTTGCTTATTCTTATTTACACATTGTAATGACCGGGTCTAGGTTAACAAGTTAAAAAGACCTGCATGCTTGTCGAAAGAACACAATTTACTGCATTCAGAAAGTTGGGGTCGAGGGTCGAGCTTCGTATACAGAAATTTTTTTCACAATATCTGACCTAAGCTTGTAGTTGTCCCTGTCCCTGCGTCCTTAAAGACAAGCATAAACTCTAGACAAAATATAAAAAATCAATGTAAGAATTTAGAAGTACCTAGTCGTTCAGTAGGAAACAAAAGTTTAGACTGAATGAGCCGATGTAACTATTAACTTTTAGTGAAAAACTAAGCTAAGAAATAACTCATCTCATCAAATACTTTTTAATGTTTTAGGTACTCTCATTGGTCTCGATAATATGACGAAATTATGGAATATGGGGCAACGTTCAACTCCCGACTGGCGACGGTTAGTTTATTTATCCTGCATTTTTATTCGAATCTCACGATTTTCTTGCGCAAGTGTAAGATAAAGATTCGTGTCAAGTTTAGACAAACGAAAGTTTTTACGTAGTAAAATTGGTAAACTGATTAGTAAAATCGCTTAATCACGCAAGTCAATCAAGGCAATAATTTGGAGAAAGTATATATAATGTTGTTATTAAAAAGAAATACATAATAAAAAGAACTGTTTACTATAATTAATTGCGTCAATGCTAAATTTTGACCTATTATTATTACCCTCATGTACTTAGCTTACAGATAATATCTTATGATTACGTCAGATTGTGGAGCTTTTCCGTTCCAGACTTTATACACAACGTGAAATTTTTGTTGAACCTCAGCGTGTAATCTATGGTTGTATTCATTCATGCTTCGCAAATGACTATGCAGAAAATTCATACGTACTCTGAGAATCATGTTCATACTTGGCGTAAGGATGTCCGTTTGTCCGTAAGCATTATTCCTGTTGCGCCACAGCGCAACCGGTATTTAAGTTCAATCTGATATAAATTGTATGCTGTAGTGCAAAGTACGCATTGTGTGTTTGGCTGTGTGTTTTACTGTGCGTTTGCTGTACATTTGGGTGTGCCACTGCTAAAACCCAGTGTTCGATGGTCGTCTCGCTTTCACGTTGTACGTTAATTTTCCTGCTGGCCAGTGCTGCAGACTGTGTATTTGTGTGTCTGTGTTTACAATGTGTCTGTTCCTCGCTTGTATTTGTGTCCATGCATAATACACAGTATTTATAATAAAACTAGATACATTTGCGAAACCCAATGAGTTAATGCTTCATCAGAAGTTTATATGAAAGGCTGCAGCAATTTTCAGAATCGCTTCTCGAGCTTTCTAAGCTCAGATCAAGTGTAGTATCTGTTCTTATCAGCTTAATCTCTGGTACAGGAGCCACGTGCTCTTTGAGATTAAACTGATTTTTGGAGGTAGGATTGGAGCTCCAGCTTGCTTGGCCCTGTCCACGGGTTGGCCCGGTGTAGCAGTACCGCCGGGTCCGGCTCGCTTCCCGAAAGGGAAGAAACTTATTACTTTGTACATCTTGTTACATTTAGGCTAACAGTTATAATTTGTCACCACGTCACGTCTGACACATATCAAGAACCACACTTGATCATCAGTTTGAAATTATTTCAAGCTGCGCAACTGGATTTGCGTAGTATACGGAATGTGTTTCTAATTTAAAGCAGGCTGCAATATTTAATGATTAAATTTTGCCCCAAACTTTCACTTCTTGAATGACTGTTGTACAACTACAGAGTCTTTAGTCGAATTTTTGCGCGGCCGCCTCAGCGACCGTGCGTACTAAATTCAGGTACTGCACTGAAACTAAATTTGCATGTAAATCATGCTTAGTTTCAGTGCATTACTGCAGGCTGTTGCATTGAGCAGCACGAGCACAGCAGCCACGGATGCGCTGACAAGGCAGCGCGGAGAGTGTGTGTGCGTGCGTCCATGCCTGTGTTAGTGTGTTGTGCGTATAAACGCTGGACAATTGACAACTTTGTAATTTCATCAATAATCTATCAGCCTGAATTATATAGAGTATACTTGGATTGTTTCGGCCTGTATTGTGTGCTACGATTAATAATCAGGATACATTTTTTGCTAAATTTAAACCAGTTGTCAATACTCAATGTATAAAACAAATGTTTCATGCTGCTGTTTCATATTTTTTCCAGTTTTTTTCACAAATTGGCGACATTTTTTGCGTCAGGACTTTACTTAAAGTGACGACAGTAAAACGTAAGACATTTACCTAACAAGAATTGTATTTTGTGGCATCTGCAAAACGTAGAAAATCACGAAAATATTACAGTAGTAGTATGTATGATTTAAAATTTTCTCGAGTGTCAACAAGCCCCAATTATTCCCAATCCCCAATATTAGTATTTAAGTAAGTAACAAATTTAAGTGTGAGTGTCAAGGCTGCTTTCACTACATTTGAAAGTGTAGTTCAGGTACAAAATTTCCGCAAAAAAGGCGAGTAATCGAGTAACCAAGTAATCGAGCTTAGAAACAAACTGTACGTACATACACCTATGTACGTCGAACGTTATCACTCAACAGCAAGTTCGTTTTTAGCATAATTCGTAGTAGTAGTAGTTTTGAGTTCTTGAGCCATTTTAACAAATGTGATCAAGACTCGATCGAAGTTGAAACTTTGTATTACATGGGCACAGATCTACTGCAAAAATAAAATGACTAGCATGCCGCGCTTAATTTTACCAAGAGTACATAATAGCTTCTCACTTTTTATAGAAGATCACTTCTCACTCTTCTATATAGAGTGAGACGCTATTATGTACTCTTGATTTTACCGATACGGTAAAAATACTTGCTGTGGTCATGTAAAAAAAACTTACGCTCGTCAACAAAAGTGCTTGTTTCGTGTTAATGTGATTCCTGGCGCAAACAAATCAACAGTATTTATGTTTTCGATTGCGTTTTCTGTTCCTTTGGTTATATGCGATATACCGACAAAAACTTTTAGCAGAAATACAAACTTGCAAGTTATTTGTGTCCAGTGAAGATGACCTCAAGCGCTTTGGAACGTTTCCAAACTATAGATTAGATAGACGTAGTTGGAGCTACTTTTTTTGGTGAACTTAATTAATCCATAAGTGGCGATTTATAGAAGTTGATCAAAAGTTGTGTTAAACAAACAGCCATCTCTATTTTGACACGACGTTGCGTATTGTGTTGTGACGCGCCTTGAATGGGACATTCATCAAATGAAAGTACGCTGTGACCAATCGTGAGAGCACATTTTCTTAGGTGCTAATTTACTGTCATGGCAAAAAAAGCATAATTACGCCATTTTTACGATGCACTTAGGAAAAAATGTATGATTAGGACATCTTTTCGAGTCCCTAGATGCTGAAATTGGGAAACGGGTTGGCCTTTGAAGTCAAGTTTTGACACGCTTCAGTTAGATTAAGGAGACATCTATTTACTTGAGTGCAAGCTTTAGAGTCGACTAAGGTATAGCCTAGACCTTATTGCTTTGTTGGATTACTAGAATTTATTATAGTCCCATTGAATGTCGCTTTGACAATCTTGCTTTCTAGCTGGAGCTGCCGTTTCTTAAGCGCTGGCAAAAGCGCTGTTAAGTTTGATATGCTAGTTAATGGTTTACAATGAAAAATAAATTATGCGTTGATTTTGTGCAGTTGTTTCATGAGGCCTTTTCATACATAATATTAACTGGATTAGATTAACTAGATTAACTTCAGTGATCCAACATAAGATTGACGAAAGTGTATAAAACTTTGTAAAACAGCTAAGCCTCGGTTCACACAGACCAAGAGTACATAATAGGAGACTTATGTATGTCTATACTTGCTTTTAATTTTTTACTTTTTACTAAAGGGCCTTAAGGGGGCGCTGTGAGCAATTGCCAATAAATCAAATTCTATAATTTTTCTTTTCTTGCTCATGAAAAATTTTTTGCTCAAGTGCAACCAAGATAGACACCAGGCACGAATTTTCACAAAGTTTGAAACTTCTGGGAGCATTTTAGCAAATTTTATGACCGCATCAAAATTGCAATATTGCAAAATTTGACTAATTTTTGAAGCGGTGAATTAACCAAATTTAACAAAATTTCTAAACAACTTTGCTTCTTGACTTAACCAACGAAAACTTGACTGAAAAATTTTATCGCCCAAAGTCGGTTATTCAGAGCGCCACCTTAAGTGAAAGTATAAAGTAAGTCTGTGTGAACCGGGCCTAAACCCTACCATCTGCATTTGCTTGTAAAATTTTATGAAATTAAATTAATCCACGTTGAGTTCAGAAATTAATCTAGGTAATCTAACCCAGCCAATGAAATGGCCCAAAGTAAATGTATGTAGTACTATGATAGGTAAATAAATAACTAAAAAAGTTGAATCTATTCCGTTAAGTGAGATTTTTCCTTATTCCATATTTATAAAAAAATTGAAGAGAACCGACCACCAGCAAATAGAAAATTAAGCGTATGATACTGCAAATGGTCACACATGGTAAAAATTTGGAAAACTGTAATCTTCAGTCGAGTACTGCCCTAATTTATTTTTTATAATCGAATTAACTTCTAGTCGTCATGCCGATTATTTCTTTTAAGGCAAAGACCTAAGTTCACGCTCTTCAGTTAAATTAAATAGACATCCGTACTTGACTTGAAGCTAAAGGGGTATACTAAGGTCTAAGAAAACGCTGTCTTGAACCTATCCAGATGTCAAACGCGAATTCTTAGCTTTCTCTTGACTTTTGCTCACATTCTAAGAAACCTAGGCAGGAAATAGGTTTTGTAGGTTTTTTCAATTAAAAAATTTCTGGTTTAAAATTGCTGACGGATATAGCTGATTTAGAGAGAACAACGTCATTTAGTCTAAGAAAAAATGACATAGGTGTAATTTGTTTCATGGTGTTGATTGTATTATGATTTTCTCTGATGACATTTAATCTATAAAATTTTTTTATTTACTTTAGATCTTAACATACTAATGTTTTGTTTTTGACTTTTTATCGAAATAAACCTTTTTTAAATTCAGGATTTAGGTGATAAGTTGTTTGGACCAAGCTGATTATTGTTAGGTTCTTCTGTAAAAATGGAGGTTTCAGTTTTGTGTAGTCACTGGACCAGTTTTATTCTCTGAGTTCTATTGTGATAATTTTCCATGTGCACAATAATTAATCACTTTGAACATGATCTATGTCCTGTGAACGAGTATCTTGAAAACTTAGAAACGTACGTTTAATTCACAAAAGCTAGGTAAACGTATAATTTCCTACATCTCCGCGTTCAAACTTTTTTCATCTTTCACAAAGCTTTATGATTATGGTTCTATTATTTATTGAAGTGATTATTATTTTGATGAATATGTTTGAACGTTTATTAATCTTATGCGTGCTTTATATTTTGACCGACTTACTGACTATTCTAAATCCGAGCTAAATTTGTTCAGAATTTACTAATGAAGCGGACACGCCGGTTCTCAGTGTCGGAAATTAGGTTTTCTTTGGAGTTCTTGTACATCTGGGTTATACTTTTCCTAAAGGTGAACTCTCAGTTCCAGAGGTTAATTTTTCTAACTACTGTATCAGGTGCTACCATTTCATTGCTCCCATTGTTTATAATTGTTTTAATGGGGGGGGGGGGGGGGGTGTTTGTGTGTTTTTATATTGTTGAAAAAAAAAAAAAATGTTTTTTTTTTTTTTAAATTTTTTTTGGGAGTGTTTTATGTTTATAATTATTAATTTTTTTTTTTGTGTGGAAGGAAAAAAGTTTTAAAAACCTTTCACATTCTATTTTTTCGTACAATTATCAACTTATTTGTTTAGTTTGTTTACATAGAATAAAGGACATTTGCTGCAGTTTTGTTGTTTGTTTGTAATTGTATTTGTTTTTGGTTTATTGTAGCAAATGACTGTAAGGTTATAGTGAGGGGGACAAGTTCAAAGCAAAAGAACTGCAACCTATGAGCAAAATTGGAGACACCCCTAAAATTTGTGGAGGGTCAAAAGAAGTGAGGGTTTAGGTTTGGGGAGAGCGTGCAGTATAAGTAGGTTGCACGCTACAGCGTGCCGTAATAACCAGGTTCTAATACACAACCAATTTACAAGTAAATTGATTGTGTTGCACCAGGTGATGCAACTAGAGTTATGTGCTTCGTCATATTTGACACCACAACGACATACTTTAACACACGTATCATGAAAGCACGTAACCGCAGCCGAAATACACGTCAATTGTGATTTCCAAAGATTTACTATTGTGATGTCTCTAAAAAAAATAATTTTTTCAAAATGTTGTGCTCATTAGGAGGGAGTACGTCCTAAAATTAGGGAAATGTGCTTTGATTATTTTAATGTAACTCATTCAGTTTACAAATTGCCTGCAGATGCTGTAAACGTTAGCCAACTACTTTTAAATTCAACCATCAGACTTTTTGTGGATGAACCTCACATCTGGTATCACTGACAAATTTCAAAAGGTTTCTTTTGAAACTTTTTTTAAACTTTAAGTTCACAGTTGGATAGGTGCTTCGATGTGTTTCATTTTGCACAGTTTCAGAAAACTGCACAGCATCTGGTCTGGCCGATCTATTACTCGAATTTCAATTTGTATTGTTTAAATGTAAGGTATATATACAATAGGGTACTTTATCGTTAGCTAAGCTAAGTGTTTGGACGTTGCACGATACAAGACAGCCGCAAGCAGCTACATAGCATACAATAACCCTCAATTAAAGCCTGTTTCACACGATGTGGAAAAACGTGGGGAATCTCCACGTGGGGCACCCCATGTGGCACCACCTGGGGGTGCCCCGGATGCCCCAAGGGGCACCATGTGGCATCGGGGCACCCCCAGGGGAAACATATTCACACGATGGGGCGCGAACGCACGGGAATTCGAATTTTTACCTAGGCGCGCTAGCGGTCAAAATACTAAGTATTTACGAAGGTTTTACATAGAATTTCAACATGTGTGATATGTGCCATGTGTATAAATTACATACGTGTAAGAACTTATAAAAATAAAGTAAATTTTGTATTTTAATTAGATAGATAGAATTAGATAAATAGATAAATAGATAGAAAATAATTCATGAGCTATGTATTCCCAGTGTTGTAAATGAGAATTAGGGCCTATGAGACTCGGAGGCTGTGGTGTAGTGGTAGCATGCTTGACTTCGAAGCAGGCGGCCCGGGTTCGATTTCTTCCATTCTTTCAAATTAAGGGAATCCTCTTTCTTTCAACATAGTGGCCATCGTGACAGGACGGAGAGGATAGGGCCGGGTCCTCAAGACAGCCCTATCCCCGAACCGTCTTCGGAGGTGGGTTAGGAGCCCCATGCCCCGGGTTCAGGTTAGCACTTCAACCCTTACGGTACTTGTGCTGTGTGCTGTATGACTGTGTACATAGTCTTTTTCTGGTATGGTCCGGTTAAGGGTAAGCCGAAAAACTCTCGGTTTCGGTTAGGGGTGAACCGGAGAAAACCCTCGGTTTCGGTTAGGGGTGAGCCGGTTAAAACCCTCGGATTTGGTTGAGAAGCGTTCTGGGTCTATCGAGAAACCCTGTGGTTGCGGGTGAGCTAGGAAACCCTGATTGTGGTGTGATTGAAGTAGTCTTGGAGGCCTACGTGTGAATGTGCTCCGCCCTTGAGGCATCGGGTTCGCCCCGGGAGCATGAGTATCGACCGAGTATGGTTGCAAGGTCGCAACGATATTCGAAGGTGGACCCTGTTGTAAAGGAGAATTGGGGACTATGAGACTCGGGGGCTGTGGTGTATTGGTAGTATGCTTGACTTCTAAGCAGGCGACCTGGGTTCGATTCCCGGCGCCTCCATTACTTTCATTTCAAATTGACGCATCCTCTTCTTTTCAACACCAGTAGGTGTGACAGACTAACCAAATGTGAAAGAATTAACTCAACATGATTCAGTTTAAGGAATAAAATCGTCCTTCAAGCAATTGTAAAAGTCACGTGATCATCAAGAGCGCCTATTCATTGGCTATCGCATGTGGTGCCACATGAAAACATGCACGGCGAGCGATTTTGATTTTCCCCACGTGGGGCGCCCCATGGGGTGTCACACGATGCCACATGATGCCACACGGGGCACCCCATGGGGCGTCATGTGGCACCATGTGGCACCCTATGGGTGCCGTTTACCTCATCGTGTGAAACAAGCTTAACCTACTCTTGAACGAGATATTTTTCTGAGTGCGGATTGTGAGCGCTGAGTCAAGTGTCAATATTCCAGAGGATATATTAAACGCGGTCACTAGTCAGCTCCAGCCACTAAGGCTGCGTCAGACTGCTGCTTCGACGAGTTTGTTGGGCAATTAAAGTAATGTATGCTATGTATTTCAGCCGTCTTTATAAAAAAGAGATTGTGGTATGTTAATTTTACATTTTACGTATGTATGTGTCTTTAAAATCTTTAAAAAAATCAAGCCAGGCTATTAATCTATTAATTAATCTAAGCAAGTCTGAGACCAAGACTGTCATTCCTGACGTTGACAGTTTTTAAAACGGCTGTTTGAAGACAACGGGTATTTAAGAGCGACTTTTTTTGAATGGTGAACATGAACAGTTTTTCTTGTAGATTTAAGTGGGTCCTTACGAGTGCTTAATCAGTATCTGTCTGAGCCTTATTTGATGTTGACGGATGTTTTATTTTCGTTAAAGCTTGAATACAAAGATTTTCATTAGTGCAAAGATTTATATCTGGAAGAACAGTATAAAGCAAACCCATTCGATTAGCTGTATTTAATGTTTATAGTTTTGCTTTAACTAGTATCATTTAACTTAAATCATTAAATTTCAATCCCTCTCCGTTTACATAATGTAAACCCACAGTGTATATACACGTTTACATAATATATATCATGTAAAGTCTACCGTACATTGGGTATTCATCATTTAGGTCACAACTTTTCAACTTAAATTTTTCAAGTTGATCACGTTGCATCTGTTATGTAGGTGTCAAAATTTAAGCAAAACTGACTCTCTATAAATTTTTTCTGATGAAGACACTGTTGGCTAAGGGAAGTTTAACACTGATAGTACTGGCAAGTTTTTTAAATATTCTTGCTTCGAAAATTTTTAAATGCCGCGTTTTTATTCGAAGAATATCCTCAGCACTGCAAGCAACTCGCAACGCAGTCTATCTAAAAAGTTTAACCTTATTTGTTTTGTCCTGTTCTTGTTTTGTAAAAGTTGAAGAGAAGAAAAAGAAATGTAAAAAAAAAGAGGAAAAAAAAAAAAAAAAGAAAAAAAGAGAAAAAAAAAGAAAAAAAATAAAAATAAGTAATATGAAAAAAAATAAGAAAGAAAAAAAAAAAAGAAGAAGGTAGTAGGGTGTGTGGGTGTGTTGAGAATGGGTGGGGGGGAAAAGAAAGAATAGGGAAGGGGAGGGAGGAAGGCGGGGGAAAAGGAAAGCGGGGGGGGGGAAAAGGAAAAGGAACTCGGAAGAGAAAATCTTTAAAGGACAGGGAAAACCTAAGGACAGGGACAGTCCTTAAGGACGAGTATGAACCCTCTTGCAAAACGTGCTTTTTCTACTTGATTTTTTTGGACCTCAATATGTTTGCGGTGAATTTAGTATTTTTGTACCAGACTTCGTTTTTTGTATGGTAACGAGAGCTTGTTACCTGTTAGTAAAATGAAAACTCTATATTTCGCTGATTACATCGACATACGAAAATTGCATTTTTCGTTTAACGTGAGGTCCTGACCCGACATCTGAACCCTATGTAGTTCTTACTTGTCCGTCAAGTTTAGTTTTTTGTGAAGAAACAGTATCGTTTATTGTCAAGTACGACGAGGTACATAAGTCTAGTTGCATCTTCTTGTGCACTCTATCTGTTTTGTACGTAAGCATATAGTCCTTGCTTTACTGTAACTCATTTTCCTTCGACGTGAAGAGTAATCACCAGTTTGAGCATGTCTGGCGGGGGGTAGGGTATGTCCCTCTTTGCTGTGTCTGTCTCCACTATACCTAATTGTTGCATTTGTGCGTTGTCCGGCTGTTTATCTTTACTAAAGTCTGACAAAAAATAGTTGCACCTCTTGAGAAAACTAAACATGTGATTTCGTTACGAAAAGAATAGATTTTGACTATCAAGAGTACAGCAAGTAGCCGTAGAAGTCCTGCCACTAAAATAAGTACGTGGCGCAACTATTTTTTTGCCAGACTTTAGTATACCATACTCATTATTCCGTTGCGCGTTCCATTTGGTCTGACCCGATATGACAGTAGGATCACCTCTGCGGCTAACCTGTTTAGGCCTAAGCCTAACTTTATGTGGTTGAGCTGCTAGTATTGGGGCATCAGTAAATATTGTTAGTATCATTTAACATTTAACTGATAATGTGTGAACGTTATTCTTGTTTAGATTTTTCTGTGTCAAAATTTTTCTATTTTTATATTGCACAAACTACCGACTAATCTTTTTTACCTACGGCAAAAAATTTAGTATTTCCGCATTCGACGCTTTTTTCTATCAAAAACTTTGGCTACGAAGATTGGTTTTTCAGTAAGAATCAGCTAAATAAATGGTTCCCATTAGTGACTGGTAATTGCCTAGGTAAAAGTTAGCCTAATATGCGTATGCGCGTGTCAGGTTTTAAATGCTGCTATTAGGGCGAGTAACCTAATATGGTCGCTTTCCCAACGGGGCCTGACGTTTTTGTTTTCACAGTTCCACTTGAGCACGATTGCTGCGGGAAGTATGGCTATTAAGAGTATATGCGGGATTGGATTTCACTATCGAATTGGAAAAAGCTTTGTTTTATTTTGAAGTATTAAGTTTGACCCAACATTATTGACGGAAACCGAATAGTGTGCGAAAATTCGCAGTTGCGTGGTGCGTATTGCGTAGCATGTGCGTATTTGAGTTGCGGGTGTTTCTGAACGGATGATTTGGTTTGTTGTAGAATCTAGTAGACTAGACTGTTCTGTTTTGAATAACTGTTTGAATCTAGAATAACTGTTTTGTTATTATTGCAACGATTCCTGTAAGGTCGGCTTTATTTAAGCTTTATGCGATAATAGTGAATAGTGAATAAAGTTGCCCGGTGGTAAATCAATCCAACATATGATCCAGGATATTAAAGATTTTACTGCCTTGTCATCAAAATGATACACTTAATTTTACTTCATCAGTTTGACATTCTAATTAAGCCTTACTGAAGCTAATATTGCCTATGGAGGGTTTCAAATAAGAAATTACTGAAATTTATGTCATGCAGTCTGTTGTAGGTTTCTAAAAAAGTGACATGTTTTGTCTCAGAAGAAATATGAAATATGGGATAAGGCCAATCAGATTTCCTCCTTTTAAGCTCTTTATTGGGTATTAGAGTCATGAGACTAACGCTTTCTTATAGAGTTCTGATAAATAAGCAGTAACAACCTGACCCTACTTTTCTTTTATCGTGTAGAATCGGCGCCGGAATGAAATGGCCACAGCTGAGTTTTAGTTTGCAAGATAAAATTTGTACCTCAGAAGCTGTACTTAAACACATTACTAAAGATAGTGGAGGTAACCTACATCTATACGTCGAAGTCAACAAAAATAAAGGTAGAGGGGCGCTCCGGGAATCAAGGACTTGAGGACCAGAAATGCACGGGAGCAATCGGCGAGGAGGGTGCCCGACCCCTGGCGGAGAAGGGGGTGAAAATAATTTGCACTTTTTCGATTATTTATTCATTTTTGGGGCACTTTTTTGGTTGTAGCCGGAAAATTTTTGCAATTTCTCGAGTTTTTACTCAATTCTAGTACACTTTTTTGGCAATCAGAGAAGGGTTTCTGAGGTGGTGGGGTTGAGGGGGAGTGCCTCATGTCTGCCGACCCCCCTGAGGGGGGTTCATATGTGCATCTATGCTTAGGACATATTTTGTAAAGCAGCAAAAATAACGTATTTTTTTATAAGGAAAAGTTGTCAAGAATGTTTGCAATGGTTTGGCGTGCCTATCTCGATGGCAAAATAATTATTACCTATTTATAGTACTGTTTAATCAACTTTTCTTTAGAGTTTCTCCCGATCCCCGTAGATCACCGTTAACAAGAGTACATAATAGCTTCTCACTCTATATAGAAGAAGAGTGAGACACTGTCCAGCCTGCCTGTGTTCTAGCACAGGCAGATGCGCTGGTCGTTTTCAGGCTACATGTTGACATTCTATGCAACATGTGACTGGCCAATCAGAAGCGAGCTTCTATTCTCTGATTGGCAGACGCCTGTGCAGGTGCTCCAATCATAAAACGGGATAGGGATAAAGGTTAATAACTCATTATTTATTCATAGTCTGCTTGTAAAAACATTAAAAAAGGTTTGCAAATACCTTTGGGGATATTTTGGCAAACTTTCAGCGGAATTGATTGAGAAACTTTGAAGAAATTCAGAAAAATTTATATCTCAAAAGTTTCTCAATCAATTTCGCTGAAAGTTTGCCAAAATATCCGTAAAGGTATTTGCAAACCTTTTTTAATGTTTTTGCAAGCAGACTATGAACAAATAATGAGTTATAAAGCTTTTATCCATATCTTAATGCTTATCAACGTATCAGCGATTATATACTAAAGTGTGTTACGCAGGGAATCTACGCGCTGATTGGCCAGTCACATGTTGCATAGAATGTCAACATGTAGCCTGAAAACGACCAGCGCATCTGCCTGTGCTAGAACACAGGCAGGCTGGAGAGTGTCTCACTCTTCTTCTATATAGAGTGAGACGCTATTATGTACTCTTGCCGTTAATAAGTATTCAGCCAATCTGATTAGGCATGTTGTAACATTTTGACTTCCCAAAATCGTGACTTTGTTACAAAACTGTAGTTTGCTTTCCCGTTTTTGATGCTCTTGTCTATTGAGTAGGTATCCTGCATGTTATCTGGTTCGACTAAATCATAACTGTAAGCAAGAGTACACAATTGAAAGAGTATGACACTGTTCCCATTATCCAGCGTAGCAGCGCGGTAGATTTGTAGCCCATTATTGGCCGAAAAAGGACCCAACTGGGAACGTTACCGTTTGGGTATTACTACAACCTGACCCTACTTTTCTTTTTATCGCGTAGAATCAGTGCCTGAATGAAATGGCCATAGCAGAGTTTTAGTTTGCAAGATAAAATTTGTACTTCAGAAGCTGTACTTAAACACATTACTAAAGATAGTGGAAGTAACCTACATCTATACGTCGAAGTCAACAAACATAAAGGTAAAGGGGCGCTCCGGGAATCAAGGACTTGAGGACCAGAAATGCATGGGAGCAATCGGCGAGGAGGGTCTTGCAAAGTATTCTTGTAACTCGATTCAGTGTTACAGTAAAGTGCAATAACCTGACTTATACTGCACGCAGCAGCGTGCAGTCTACTTATACTGCACGCTATACTCGAATCGATTTACAAGTCACTTATAGCACTGGTGGTTGTGCTAAAAGTAATTGATACGCATGTGTGAAACCCTCGTGCAGGTGCACTCGTGCGCTTCGCGCACTCGTGCTCCTGCACTCGGAGTTTCACAGAAACATGCGTATAAATCACTTATAGCACGCCAACCAGTGCTATGACCCATACAAATAATGCAGCTATGGAGTAAGTTGCAACTTTTAAAGCTATGTTCAACACATGCGCATTACTGGTTATGTTCGATTCATACCAAACCCACTCTATTTTTTTACATGTTGCCTTATGCTAGCCTGGTGCTAACTTTTGTTGAGTGAAACCAAAGCGGCCGTACTCATTAGACTAATTGGCCACTGAAACGGAACTTTAACAAAAGAAAACACAAAAAGTAATCAACCAAGGGGGTATCTTAGTCAAATATTCTATTGTTATTATCATGGTTCATTTAGCTTTTGTCATACCTATATATCTGTATTTTATTTTGTTAATTCGTCTCAAAGTTTCATATTTTCAAAGTTTGATCGGGTATAGTAATCCTTTTCTTGCTTGCTCTGCTTATTGTAATGTTGGCAACTTATTCGCCCTATGTACAATTTTTCTTTGAAGTCAAATGCCAAAGATTGTTCTCTAACGAGCTGGCATAACGGCTAAATTAATCCTTACAGACCTATAAGAAAAGTTGTAGGAGGTTACCGTCAGCTAAAAATGGTTGGAGAAACTGTGAGAACTGGTTCAAATGAACAAGAGTATATAATATTGACACTTTTTAGAAGAAGAGTAAGATATTCTCCACTCTACAAAGAGAATCTACGCGCGATTTCCCTTATATGTTTTGTAGGGCCTGTTCACAAATTCATATTAACTGGATTAGATTAATTGAATTAACTGGAATAACTCAACACAGAAGCATGAGACCTTTTTCAAATTAGACACAGTTGCTCCTCTGTGTCAAGTGCATAAACGTGCAAATTCCTGGAAAAATACTAATATTCTATGTCGAGTTATCGTAGTTTATTCAGTTAATCTAATCCAGTTAATCCGAATTTGTGACCAGCCCCTAAGACTTAAACAGCTTTGAGGTCGTTACAATGAGCATAAATTTTCGGAATTGGCCCATACTGTAATGATGAGAACGTTGTCGTTTAGTCACGAAAAAACAACAGCATTCAAAGATCGGTTTAGCGGTTATGACCACTGCAAAAACTAATACCAGGAACAGTTCTTTACAAGTCTAATCTTGCTGCTTTCCAAGTTGTGTTAAATTTTTCAATACATACATGCAGCCAGTCATTTTTTGTCCGGCAATCATAATCACAAGCTGGATGAATTGTTTTTTAACATCTTTCAGCTCTGACAGAAATGCCAGTGATATATGTGTACATTTTGCAGTTAAATAAGAAAGTCATTATTTCATTTGGACAGATAAATCGGTATATTCATCACTAAAATTTTGAGAGCTTAAAGAATAGCTTTTTTTATTTATGGCTTAATCGGTCATGAAAAAACCATGCGCGTTTCGCAGTCACAGTATTTATTATACTAAAGCCTGACCGAAAAATGCTGGACCTTCAGACAAAAAGAAACACGCGATTTTATTACGAAAAGAACAAATTTATAGCATCAAGAGTTCAACGAGTAGTCACAAAAATTATCAGATTATCAGACTTTAGACTTTAGAATTGATCAGACTTTAGTTTCAGCCCATACATGTATGAGGCACGGAATGAGGGGGACCCCCCCGATCGAGGTGCCGGGGGGGGGGTTGTAGAATTGGCACTTTTTTGGACAAATTTTACAAACATTCGCAAAATTTAGGGTATTTTTGGTCGATCAGGGGGTGAGGATCCCCAGAATTTGGCCCGAGAGACCCACCCAAAATTTTGACCCCGTTACATGTATGTTTTAGCCTGTATTTTGTGTTTTAGACGTCTCTAATTTAGGTGGTTATCTCAAGGGCCAATAATTTACCACATTTTGACTAAACAGTTTCAATGTCGTGACTTAAACCACGACTATACTTCGCTAAATTTTCAGAGCCTGTTCATAAGCTCAGTTTAGTTTACCGCATAATCTGAGTTTCAAAAAAGTTTTTTTTTTAATTTTAAAAGACGTTTTTTTAATTGTATAGTTTGTTTAATTGTGTAGTTTTAATTGTTTGTTTAATTGCGTAGTTGTTTCTCTCTTGACTGTAAATGAGAAAGTAAACTAAAGTAAACCCGAGTGAAAAACTGGCAATGGCTATCTTTTGTTGCAAGTGAAACTGTGGGGTATGGGAACCGAACCATGACCATGCTTACTAGTCTGTGGTACAACCGCTCAGCCATTGCTTTCAAACTGATAGATTTTATAAGTAGTGACAAACTAATTATGTGACTGATGTGTGAAGGTGGGCTGTTGTTTACCTACTTTGACAAGTAAAATACTGGGGCGTGCAAACTGCAACGGTTTCGTCTGGATATGTCTACCTGTCTGAAGTTCGTCTATAAATTTAGTTATTTGTTTCAATAGCACTTCACAATGACTGCTAAGCTCCGCTTACCTGCTAGGTAGGAAAGCACAGCAAATACTCGCTACAAAGTCGAGAAAATTAGTGCGGGTCTGTACTTTATTTTTGTTCCTTCTAGAGAAGGAACTATTGTTTTGAAACCAACTCTGCGCTGTGTAAAAGTAGCAGCCACATGTTGTTATGCGCATATGATTAACACGTAAAGTCAGTATGGGAGCTGACTGCTCTTTTTTTGAAAACAGCGTTTTTCACAATTTTAAGGTGGTAGTTGCGTTTTCGAGGTTTTTGTGATTTCTATGTAAACTTTGCGCCACCAGTACTCAAGTTATAAGTGACGCCTGAGCATAAATTTTTGGGACAGTATTGTAAAGGTCAAAATCCCCAGGCATGTCTCTCACTTTTTTGAAATTTCACCTATGGACATTTTTAGAGGGTTTTATTTTCAAGAAATTATCTTAAATTTTCGGTGCGTTTGCTTTTCAGCTATTTTCTCAGTAAATTGACTAGTTATTAAAAAAGCGGGGGACATGCCTGGGGATTTTAAACATGTCAAAAACCTTACCAACTTTCAGCCCCAACAGGTAATCGTATGATTCAGAGCTGTGGCGCAAACTTTTTGTAAAAAATTTTAATATTTTTGAAAGGACCTTTCTTTAGTCGCTTATGCTGGAAAGAAAATCACAGGTGAAATTTCAAGGCATGGCATACATTTAGGAAAGATATTGTTCTACCTAATGCAAAAGACCGCTTGTGATTTGAATTTGTAAACGCTGAGCTATGGCTTTTTAAAAAAACACCTAAAAACGCAATTACCCCCTTAAATGAAACAATTATAAACAACACCTTTTCAGAGGTCTTAATTTGTAATTTTGATTGAGTTTTGTTATTTAAATTTTTTTGCGCATGCTGATGTTTCAGACAAAATAAACATGCAATTCACGTGACTGTCTAGACAATTGGCTGTTCACCAGTTTCAAACTTCTATTTTCATAATAAAATGTGGCATAACCTCTAGTACTTCTGTTAGCCAAAAGCAAAGTTAATGTAGTTTTATTTTTATTAATAAATATAAATATTTATTGCGCTCTCATATCAGTCATGGTTTTTTTCCAGAGCAGTAGCAATTAAACATGTGTAGAAATTGAAGAAACGTGGCCGAGTGGTCAAAGGCGCTACTTCAAGATTAGTGTATTATTACTGCATGGGTTCGACCCAACAGTTGTGTTTGTCCAAAGATAGTTGGTACTGTTCTCTGCAGAAATAATTTTGAACTAAAATTTTTGTCATTAACGTGCACTAAGTGCTGAAATCAAAAGTAGAAAAGAAAATTAAAAGTATCAAAAGTAAACTGACAAATATGGAGTTTGCACTCAACAAAGGAACCTTGCCCCTTTTGGGGCCTGCTTGTTTTGAAAGCTTTGGTTTTTTTGATAGCTTTGGTCTGGCTATTAAAAATATAGCCAAGTTTTTACTCAAAGTTATAGGCTTATTAGGACCAATAATATGCTACTGTAATGATATGTAGCTAACTGTGAGTATCCATATGACCAAGAGTACATAATAGCGTCTCACTCTACATATATAGAAGAAGAGTGAGACACTCTCCAGCCTGCCTGTGTTCTAGCACAGACAGATGCGCTGGTCGTTTTCAGGCTACATGTTGACATTCTGTGCAACATGTGGCAGGCCAATCAGAAGCAAGCTCCTATTCTCTGATTGGCCAGACGCCTGTGCACGTGCTCCAATCATAGAACCAGATATGGATAAATGGTTAATAACTCATTATTCATTTATAGTCTGCTTGCAAAAACATTGAAAAGGTTCGCAAATACCTTTGGGGATATTTTGGCAAACTTTCAGCGAAATTAATAGAGAAACTTTTAAGAAATGCAGAAAAGTTCATATCTCAAAAGTTTCTCAATCAATTTCGCTGAAAGTTTGCCAAAATATCCCTAAAGGTATTTGCAAACTTTTTTAATGCTTTTGCAAGCAGACTATAAATAAATAATGAGTTATTAAGCTTTTATCCCTATCTTAATGCTTATCTACGCATCAGCGTTTATATACTAAAGTGTGTTTCGCAGAGAATCTACGCGCTGATTGGCCAGTAACATGTTGCACAGAATGTCAACATGTAGCCTGAAAACGACCAGCGCATCTGCCTGAGCTAGAATACAGGCAGGCTGAAGAGTGTCTCACTCTTCTTCTATATAGAGTGAAACGCTATTATGTACTCTTGAAAGTGTGTTACGCAGAGGATCTACGCGCTGATTGGCCAGCCACATGTTGCACAGAATGTCAACATGTAGCCTGAAAACGACCAGCGCATCTGCCTGTGCTAGAACACAGACAGGCTGGAGAGTGTCTCACTCTTCTTCTATATAGAGTGCGACGCTATTATGTACTCTTGATATGACTAAACGACTGGTTAATTTCTGATCAATTTTAAGTATAAGGTATATTGACTTGAACCAAGTTTTGTCTTACGCTGTATACACGATTTAATCAATCATCATTCAGCTTTAGCGCGACTTAACCTTATCTGAATCAATTTAGCTGGACTAAAAGTTATCGCGCTGTCAAGTCCGTTTAGTACGCAGCTAAATGTAAATAGAAGAGTCCATTAATTAATATCAAACCAAAAAACAACATGTCACTATACCCCATATGTCAAAAATTAGCTTAAATATCGTCGTTTTTATAAGAAGTTCCCTTATTTGACCAATTGGTTAAAGTCTAGCGGTCCTGTTAGCCACTTTTGTCGCCATAATCTCAATAATTTCTCCAAATTCATACATTCTATATTTTCTTTTGGCCACGTTACTAACAGCACTTAGCCATTTGTTATCCCTTGGGACGTTGCCGGAGCCAAAAAATTTAGGATAGATGTTTTCTGTGCTTTTAGAATTCGCTAACAGATAAAAACTACAGTTGTTTCAGTTTTGTTTAGGTGGACTTATGTAAAGGTATCGGTAATATTCTTTATCTAACTAGATTTTGATAAGGGTAATAAATTTAGCTGAATATGGGTTGCTCAATTTAGCAAATTTACATCAAACTTAATTTCTGGGAACAGTTCGTCACTTTTCGCGAAGGATGGAGCTCGTCGTACGCCGACGAACTTTTTTTGCACAGTTCTGTAGTTTGTTAATTACACTGTACCACGCTACGTATGACTGTGATGTTGGTTTGCTAAAAAATTTTCATATAATATTTTCCGATTAATTGCTTGAGTAACTTTTTAGCGCAGGTATTTATTATGTATCTTCGAAGTTTTAGTTTTTCCTGTTTTTTTGGTTGTTTCTGCTTCGTAAGCCATATAGACATGTTAAGCGCTACTTATTAATGAGAAATTTTTTTCTGTAGAAGGCTTAATGTAAAAACACGGAACAGGCTTGACGGTATTTTCACTTCAACAACTTAAAACTTAAATTGCTAATATTGTCTTTTATTGTCCATTGATACCTAGATCGTCAAAATCTGCCGATAGTTTGCCAAATGGGGACATTTCAAATATTTTCAATCTGGTTAGCTTGAAGTCTAAAAATGCCAACGCCAAATTTGGGTCACTGATGAGCTACAATATATATTTGATAAACGCTGATGTGCATTTCGCATACATTGTATCAGTTTAGTGAAATAGCATTAAGTTATTTGCTGCTGTAACTGACCATTTCTGTCTAGACAAACATATTTCACTAGATCTGAGTAACTTTGGATTTGGAATATAACTTATAGGTAAATTTTTGTTAGTTTTTTAGTTTTCTAGTTTTTTATGGTGATTGCGATAGCTCTTTATATAGCTGTAGCCTTTAACTTGTTGCAGTTAATTAAGGTAGTAGTAACGATTTCGACTATCTCTTTCATGTGATTTCAGTGGAATCTCGTTTTTCAAGCGACCAGTGAGGTATGTAGTAGCCAAGTAACTATAAATTATTAAACTAGATCAAGATGTGCAGGCAGGGGTGGACGCAGGTCGTGGCTACCCGCGGGTACGCGCGGGTTGGGTTGGGTTGGGTCGGAAAATTTGAGCCGTGGGTCGACCCGCGGGTACCCACTGCAGGCTGCGTGGGTCGAAATTTTTTTCTGTTCCTTGTTATTAACTTTCATCAAAGCCTATACAATGCATGTCTACAAGAGTGCATTATGTTGTATTTACGTGTGTAATATACTGTCTGACAGTTCCCATCTTTTGCTTTTAATTTTCCTGTCAGAAAAAGTTTTGATACGTCTCCAGTTGACCAAATTTGTTCAAAAATTGAAAATCCTCCATTTTTTCTGGGGGCTGCCGCCCCCCAAACCGCCGCAACAGTGAGTTTGTTTGATTTAAGGGGGTAATGTCGTTTTCGTGGTTTTTGACATTTCAGTGTAATTTTTGCGCCCACAGAACTCAAGCTAAGACCGGACTACGGCTTCGAAACTTTAACCACATTATCTTTAGGAAAATATCCCCACCCGTTTTTTTCCTTTTCTAAAAATAGTTTGTAGAGTCGGTGTTATGGGCTTTTGAAAATTTTAGAGAAAAGTCAAATTACGTGATTTTTGCACGAAAATGTCATTTTCTCAACGTAGAAACGACTTATCAACTATATCAAAAAAACGGGTGGGGATATTATGTCAGTGCATAACTGCAAAAAGTTTAGTAGTTGTTGGCTGATCTTGAGTTTCATAACTGTGGCGCAAAAATTAGTCAAAAAAACCGCTGATGGGGTGTATTCAAATGATAGCAGCAGCAAAATTGCAAAAGATAATCTGCTTTTAAATACAGTTTTTTTAAAGCTAGAAGGTGTAAAAAAATGTAAAAAAGACCGCTCTAGTTTTTGTTGAGGTTAAGTGCAGTTATGGTAGTTTAAAAAAACACCTAAAAACGCAATTACCCCCTTAAATGACCAAATTTACATTTTGTTACGTCCATAAGTCCATAAGTGTAAAAATGATTGGATTCGGGGAGCTGACGCCTTCAGACCCCGCCATAGTGAGTTTAAGCAAGTGAGCGAAAAAGGGACAAGGTGCGAACTGTCCAAAATCCTGGCTACGCCCTGTGTACTATGTACGGTATGGTTATGGCACCTTGTTCACTTTTTTGCTGACTTTTTTACACTCACTATTGCGGGGTTTGGCGTAGCCGCCAAAATCCATTTTTTTGCATAACAAAATGTAGTTTTGGCAATTCAAAATAAATAATCTCAGTGTTGCGGGGGTCTGGGGGGCGGCAGCACCTAGAAAAAAAAATTGAGATTTTTTAACTTTTAGGCCGAATTTGGTCAACTGGAGACGTATCAAAATTTTTGTTAGACAGGAAAATTAAAACAAAAGAGGGGAACGTCACATCAGTATAAGTATAGTATAGTATTATAGCACTGGCGGTCCCAGACTTCGATTTCGGGGGGGGGGCGGAGGTCTGAAGAAATTTTTTGACTTTTTATACTAGCGTTTTTCAGCTATGCGCTAATTTGTTATCGCCGCAGCCATGTCAAGGGAATGAATTAAGTCTGTTTGTAGTAAAAACCAGTGGTGTAACCCAGGACAAAATGGAGAATTTTTAATTTTTAGGTTGAATTTGCTCAACTAGAGACGTGTCAGAAAATTTTTTCCGACAGGAAAATAAAACACATGATGGGAACATCACATCAGACAAAAGACAGTGTATTATACAACTAAATGCAGCATAATATACTCTTGTAGACATGCAATTGCAGCATACTGTACTCATGTATACATGTATAGGCTATGATGAAAGATAATAACAAGGAATAGTAAGCCACAGAGTTGCAGGGGTCTGGGGGCGGCAGCCCCCAGGAAAAAAAATGGGGAAATTTTTGATTTTTAGACTAAATTCGGTCAATTGGGGACGCATCAGAAAAATTTTCCGGCCGGACCATAAAAACCAAAGGGGGGACCCTTGTGTAAAATTTCAGTCGGGAGAAATTTCGGGGGGGGCGGCCGCCCCCCCCCCCCCCCTGGGACCGCCCCTGTATTATAGTATAGTATATAGAATTATAGACCCCGCGACCCCACCCCCTGGCTACGCCGTTGAAAATGTATGCAAAAGCAATTTTATTAATTTAAAAATATGCATGTTAAGACTTGCTATCGCTCTGGCTTAGTGTTTTGTAAGCCAACGTAGTAGCTAGCCTTAAACTAGGAAGTTCAGAAGATTAAAAAAACACACATCACAATTTTTGTTTAGTTTACGAAGAATATTACGTCTTTGCTGTGGGTTTAAAAATCCCTACAAAAACGCGCTGCAAAGTTATATCGTCGAAATCGTTGCTACTTTAACTGAATATGAATTGAAAATAATAAATAAATAAATGAAATACCTAAATGATTTTTACCTACGACCAAGGGTAGGCTATATCAACAGTACTCTTCTTATTATGAACTCTAGCTGCTATTGAAAATTTTTCATTGAAAAAAGTATGTAGCTATAGACAGTGTTCTGTATCATTTTTGCAACAGCGTCTATACCGATATAGGTAATAAAATAGAAAGTCTAATAAAAACGTTATACGTTAATAAAACCGAGACTAGTTAAAAGTTCATAAAAAAGATTGGATTCTACTTTGGTCCGATGTTGAACCAAGCTTTATAGTTTCAGGAGTTTGTAATCGGGTAAGTGGAATTTTCAGGGCTGTTTTTTCTGTGATGTGATTTTTTTCAACAGAAATTTAGTCACACAGTAACTTAAACTTAAACGAACGCTACTGATTATTGTTCCTTCCGATATTACTATGGCCTATTCGCCTGTAGCGTTGAACCACTTGCATGACCAAGGTTAAACATTTGCTCAAGAAAAGTACCTAAGAAACGAGGCTTGTTTGTGCTTGCTTTTGTGCTGTTAGTAATTTTTATAGCCATCGACCCATACAATACAATAATAAAATAGGTAATCCTAATAGGTATATACATATGTAGATACGCAGGAAATTTTCATTTCAAACTAAATTTGCTTTAAAGCCACCCACCCTTAGCCGCAGCCGCTGTACATACCTAAAGTTGGGTCTATCAGCCAGATCGAAGAACAGCCCGAGCAAGTTTCAAGGCCACTTGCCGCCACAATGATAGTGGTAATTATTTTTCTGGTTCAGCGACTGCGGCTCCGAGCTTTGTGCCCTCACTGCCAGCTGTCATTAGTCAAAGGTTGGCTTTTTCTGCTGCTCTTTTTATGTCTAACTCCGCAATTCTCCTTCAGACTATACCTACATAACTACCTGTCTCGAAATAGATTCCCAGATTTTGGATGGTCTACAAATGATTCTGGAAGACTCCATGAAAGTCCTGAACGTTTCCGAATTTTCCAGGCGGTTTTTAACTTCTGGTATTTTTTTGTGAATTGCATAGACACAGATTTTTACAATATTTCCACTCAAACATTTTTTGCACTCATTATAACTTTTTAGTTATGAAATTGTGTGGGTAGTCGTTATTAGAATTTATTTCTAAAAATGATTTCTTCCTCTGAGCACCACTTGAAGCTGTCGATTAGGTAATCAATTCAATGCTAACACAAGTTTTATCATAGTTTTGCCGGCTGAAAGGACTTACAGCTGTAAGCATGAATCGACCCTTAAATATGCAACTAAAGCATTGATTGAGACGAGAAAACCGATTTCTCAATCTACTTTTAGTTAGCTTAGTCCAGCTTTCACTCCAACTTCCAGTACATAGTTACAGGTTGCTTGCTTCATACAGACATTGCGGAGTGCGGACACAGAAAACTCAAGAGGGCGCATTGTCAACAAGTTTCCCAGCAAAATTTTGCCTACTTATCGTTTTTTTACATTGTCTAAAATTTAGACGCGATTTCAAGAGCTCTTATTTGACTTTTAGTCTGTTTTTCAATGGGAAACAAACGTTTTTTAAATCTAAATCTATATGTGTATAATAAGGCGAATACATATATATTTCCTTGGTTTTTCAGAGTATTCGATAATGGCTAATGTGTTTAAGTTTTTGTAAGGCTTTTTCAATTCTTCATTCTTGCAGGAAAGCTGTTGTATAATTACACAATTAAATGTTTTAATTTTTACAGGCCGTATAGGTACATAAACTGGATATGTTGCAAATGACTGCTATCAATAACACTTGGATCGAACTCTTGTGTAAAATGCCAGGTCATTGACGCGATGAACTGCTGCTAATCGGTTTAGCTGAATTTAAGATTTAAGATTTAAGAATTTAAGATGTGGACAGAAAGTAAAAAACTGAGGTTAGGCTTTGATTTCACGTATAAATCGATTAATCTGTAGTTTTGCTCAAACGCAAACTTGAGTTAAACTAGTTTGCTGCAGTCGACCGACCATACGATACTCCCGGACACTTTTATCCGGATAATATTTTACGGGGGGGGACACACTTTTAGCCATATAAAAGTCCGGGGATACACTTTTAACCGGATAAAAGTGTCCGGGGACAACTTTTAGGGATTTTTATCCGTGACAGGAAGTGGATACTATCCTACCCCCCCCTCACCCCCTGTGTGCATCTATGCTAACATACATAGCTAATTTTCAGACATTTTTATTTTAGCTACGTATATTCATAAACCTACGCTATTACCATTTTTATTTATTTTTTATCTAATCCAGAAAACATATCATTTAAGTTCTGATAATCTAATCCAGTTCGTCTAATCCTAGTCTAAACAACCGTTGAGCAGGTTTTTCAAAACATTCCGATCTCCGCCACTGAAAGTCATATGGGCGTGAAGGTCTACTGTCACAAATCCCTGCCTCCAGCCCGACCAGACCAGCGGTAGAGATTGATAAAGAAAGAAAGAGGGGTGGGCCCAGCTCGAGATATAAATAAAGCTACCTTGTTAATTTATTCCAAACGTCCAAACAGAAGCCAGCCAAGACTGAAAAAGCCTTAAAACTTCTCGGCCGGGTTGTATCTCTGGAGAAAAGATGCTTCATTTGATTTATAACTCGTTTCGCCTTTGCCTTTGCTAAGTCTTCTACTTGAGATTCCACTTATACTTCACTTGAGAACATACTTGACTTACTACTTAACCCCTTAACATGGACTTTACAGGCAAGTTTTGAACGTTTAGCTAAAAATTTTACTTTTAACATGTGTTATTTTTAGATGACATGATGTAGATATATTTATTATATTATCATGCACGAAGAAAGCCATTTATTGTCAGTTAATAATGCCAAAGAACCTGCGAGTTTTACTCGACGATGGTCGAAGCCAAATGGCGTGTTTCCGGAGTCGCATCGACTTCTGGACGACTCGAATACTGTTTTAGATTCCCCACAGATTGGCCAAGCGGAAAAACACGACCCCGCGGATCAGAACTTTGGCGGAGGTGGTGGCAATGTTTTCTTGCAACTGGTATGGATTAGCGTGCTTTAGTGGATGTTATAGACAATTATTAAGTGACTTGTCACATTGAACACTCTAATTTGAACAATGTCCCTTAGAATTTTAGTATCGTTTTAAATCCGGTTCATACTTGTCCTTAAGCACACAGGGACAGGGACAAAGACAATTTTTAGTCAACTGTTGTGAAATATTGACAGAATCGTGTCCTTTAATTTTTTACATGAACACTGGAATTGACGCATACTTCTTCGTGGATTAAATTGGATCAATCGGTCGAGTAGCTTTTTCGGAATTGCTTCAGGACAAAACTACAGGAACATGGACACGGACGAGTATGAACCGGGCTTTAAAGTCTCGATGGTTTCATGACTGTCACTTTCTAACAATGTTGCTAGTTCTCGTTAATGATATTTCATGCACGAAAATAGTGATGTGGATCGGATCGCCGGATCGGATCGGATCGACCGATTTGGGGGTCGGATCGGATCAGATCGGGTCGCTGAATTTGCCGATTGGATCGCCGAATCGGATCGGCTTTAAAATTTCGGATCGGCGATCTGGATCGGTTGTATACATTTTGGGTCTCGACCACGGAATTTCGTAATTTGACAAAACTTTGCGTAATTTCAAAAACTTTTCGAGCGATCAATGAAACGCACAAGTATGACTACTATGCAAATTATCAAAATATCGGCTTTATATTAGCGGAAGCGTGCAGTTTATGCATACATAAGTGGAGGGGAAGTTTCTCATCATTGAAGTTGCGTGAAGACACGTATATACTAAATGTGTGATCTGAAATGTTTAGAATTATATTTTAACTTTCGCCTACGCAACATTGTTTTTGTTAACGCGAGAGTTGGGCATTGTTCGTCACTGGCAGAATCGACGCGGATCGAAATTTTCGACCCGCGACCCAACCCAACCCGCGGTTTGACACTTGTGGGTAACCCTCGATCCAGCCCGCGCCGTCAAAGTCGACACACGACCAACTTTGACCCACCATTTTAATATACAAACCGTACCTGATTATCGATCGTTTTTAACTGATACCCCTGTACATTTTGCACAGTGTACAACTGTACATTATTCACACTGCTACCTACTTTAACCGACTGGTACCCTAATTTATGTAGCCAGATTGGATTGAATACGTGAAAACTTTTTCTGAATTTCCCGGTTTGACAAAATGCAGCGAGCCGCGCAGCCTGAAGTGGGTACCCAAGGGTTGACTCGGCTCAAATTTTCCGATCCAACCCAACCTAACCCGTGAGTATCCACGATCTCTGGTAGTGAGCCAAAATTTTCAAGAAATTTCCATTTTCCAATTATTCAAAAGTTTTTCTCGTGGGAAAAATGGTCTAAATAGCTCTCATTGCAAAAATGCAACCTTATCATCTACATACAAACTCATTAAATTTGTGAAGCAATATACTCATTATAATAAGTTATATATACTTAAGGATATTTCTACAAAAAATGCGATTTTTTAGCTTTCATCAAGATTATGTAATTTGAATCGGATCGGCGGATCGGATCGGATCGGCCGATCCGGGCTTGGATCGGATCGGATCGCCATTCAAGCTTCCGGATCGGATCGGCATCAAAATTTCGGACCGATCCGATCCGATCCACATCACTACACGGAAACGAGTGCATTCGGAACGTAATAAAAAGCATAAGCTGCATAATGCATGAGCCATGAATCAATGTTATACTGATCAAGTTTTATGTGATCATATTTTCAAATTGTATGACAAACGTTTTCAGTCAGTAGTAGCTCAGTGGTATTGGAATTGCAAATTTTCTTCAATTCTCAAACCAATTCAACAAGTGTGATGGAGACTAAAGCAAGACCAAAAATTGCTGGAGCCTACGACAAATAGAAACACGCGATTTCATTTCGAAAAGAACAAATTGGAAGCATCAAGAGTACAGCGAATAGTCACGAAAATCACGCCATTTGATTGTCTTCGGATTCAGCAAATTTTGGTTAAACTTTAGATTAAAGTAAAATTCTACGTCACATCTATATCCAAAGCGAAAACCACTGACATAAATACATTTCTGTGTGTACCGCGCCTAATTTTACCGATACGATAAATTAATACTGACTGTCTTTACGTGAAGAAATATACGCTCGTCCACAAAAGTGCTTGTTTGTAGTAAATAAATTAAGCTATTTATTCTTGACGGCTAGGCGACCGGGTATATATCTTTTTGCGAAACTCTATACTAACTAATTATATATATATGTAAACTATATTTTAGCATCATTATACCTATATATTTTCGTCTTTTATTCACGTCATGTAATGAAATTCTGAAAACAACCTAATATGATGCTTAGCTCGGTGCATGTGCCTTGTTATTATTAATTTCCTTTTCACAAGGATCATATTTCGCACACGGCGCTCACCCAATTATAAACTACAGTTTGCTTAGAGACTGTCGTTCAGTAAGCTACAGAATTTTTTAAATTTATGGATCTTATCATATATTAAGCATTTTTCCTATAGGATCAACACTGATCAAAATTTTTCAACTATAGCATCAAAAAAAGTTGTCTAACGACTGTATTTGTTATCTAATTAGTGTGTACTACGTTTTTTTGTCTGTCTCTGTACTGTGTTTTTTTCATTAAATTTCCCAAATATATATTTTTCATAACTTCAAATAGACTGGTCTGGTTTTTATGGTCTGGTGAGCACGCAAGTATATTAAATAGCTACAATTGTGGAAAGCAGTCGATCATGGTTCTGCAAAAATTTTAAGATCCCTAAACACAATGGTGCTTCTAAGATCTTATAACCTTTTCATAAAATAACATAATAACTTGACTAACTTCATAACTCAACGTAGTATTAACGCACAGCCCAAAAATTTCGCAATCAAATGCAGATGGTACGGTTTAGTCGTTCTACAAAATTTTATGACTGTCATCAATCTCATGTTGAGTTACTGAAGGTAACTACTGAAGGTATTGAACGTATTTTCATTAACACAACTTAGTAGAGTAAACTTATGGTATTGATTGGCCGTAGGATCCCTTTAGCCAGAAATATTGTTGGATCAAAGTTTATATAATTGGTACAATCGAAGTCTCCTTGACCTCAGAGTGTTACGAAAACGTTTTGAAATTTCTTGTTTATTTAAAAAGTTTTAAGTTCTATGAATTTTTTATATTCCTTTTCGTAGTGATAGGAAACCGAATAATTACTATATGCGTTGCAATAAAATTTTGCAATAAAAACTCTTTATATGCGTTGCAATAAAGTTTTCATTCAAAATAATTAAAAATTATAAAGTTAAGTAACGAAATCAAATTCTAATTGTTTTCTAAATTCAACGAAATGTGTATTTTATTGAATTACTGAGTCAATTTATTAAACTGATTCAGTAAATTATAACTTGTAGGCCAGTGTGATAATGATAATAATGACCCTGTGCTCTTGGCATATTCTTATTTGTCATTTTTACATTGTTGTACCCTTCAAGTTTCATGCTATCGGGTTTTTTAGCTCAGACTTGATAATACAGGCGAAAACATGACCGTTCCACACGCGATACGACACTCATTAGTCTGAGCTTTAAGTCATACATAAGTGTCACGGGTGTTAGGTTCAGCATGTTGGCGTTACTGAAAGATTAAACTATGTAAGATGCTCTCTGGTGTGTCGCTCTTGACTCATGTTGCTGTTACATATCAAGAGCATGTGAGTGTCCCGTTTAAACAAAATACCTTTAGTGGTTAGTGGTTTGTAATTATCAAGAGTACACACACACGCACACACACACACATATATACACACACACACACACACATATATATATATATATATATATATATATATATATTTATATATTTAAATATATATATATATTTAAATATATATATATATATATATATATATATATAATTATTTATTTGTTTATAATAGGTAACGACATTGAGACTTTTTTAATTAGAGGTATGCGCCTGCCCAATAGCTCGTTACAACCTCTCAGAGGGCGTTGACATATTAGGGTCTAGAACAACACCGAATGGTAAGATAAAACTTTGTTGATAGCAGAGGTGCCTTTAACTGAAGTGTAAGGTGGCAAGCTATTACCGATGAGTATTTGACGGACCTATAAGGGTAGACTGCCATGTATCACTCGAAACTCTTCCCTATTCCTTACTCGTGTTCAATATCAAAAGTGTTTTTAACTATTATTCAAAATGCCATTTAATATAACTTTCAGCTATTTTATTCTAAACCAAAGAAGAAATTCTTACCCCACAAATGGCCAGGCTTGAACAGAATTACATAGAAACCAGACCCTACTTTTGGGACCGCTGTGGTACCATTTTGTGTCTGAATGGAGCATATCAGATGGTAGAATCGCCTTTCTTCTCAAGGACAATTGTTTTAGAGCACTTTTTTCCAAGTCTTATTTTATTTCCTAATCTACTTAGGCCATCCGAAGAAGCTCACAAATTCCTTATTTCTGATTCCGAAGCCAAGACTGAGTCGCTTTTACCCGCTTTGTCTCTCTAGATTGATTACGTCATAGTTTTCCGTTTCAGAGTTAGTTACTGAAAGCATTTTGTTGAATTAAAGCATGCTGGTTATATAATAGTTTTTTTTATATTTCCGTATAGATATTACTTTTTTGTCATTCATCAATCAGATTAAGATTTTTGTTAATTAGCTGAGTTAGTTTCGTTTTTTTGCTATTTTTCAATTATTTTTCCAGTTTCACGTGATGAATTGAATTGAAACCACTGAGAATTTCTCTTGTAATATTGTTACCGTTACGGTTTCGTGCCAATTTCAACGAAAAGTCTTTGCATGACAGAGAGATTACGTAGCCTATTGTAAAGCTCTGTGATTTTTCTTCGTCCATAATTTTGCACCTTGAAGTTCAAGAACGTTTTACTCTACCACAAAATACAATTTATCTTGTTAAGGTTTGACTTCTAACCACACAGCTGAGGAAATCTGCGGGGGGTTGGCGTCGACGGCGGGGGGGGGGGGTGTTTCGCGAAATTTGAGTCAGGTTTGGGGGATGGGGAGAAATCTCTCCCCCACGCCCATGTAGGTATGCTTCCAAGCAAACTGACCTTTCTGATATTTCAGCTCCATTCTGCAGTTTGTTATATAACCCAACGTTAGGAACTTAGGACACCGCGGACACCGCGTTTGCTTATATCATATCTTGGAAAACTTAAAATTCAAGTTTTGAATGATCTTAGAGCCTATTGTTTCACCAGATTGAACGCACCGAAAGTTCATAATAGTATGTCAGTCGATAAAAGAAGAGTGAGACACGCTGTGTTCTAGCGCAGGTAGATGCGCTCGTCGTTTTCAGCCCATGTATATACATGTTTACGTTTTCTTTAAATAGAGCCTGCTATGGACTATAGAGTGAGACTATGTATTTTTGAACGTTCTGGACTGATTTTTGATTCAAACTTCAGTAATTAATACCGGACTCAACTCAGTCACCGAAGTCAGCTTTCTAATTTTAGTCCGAACCTATTCCTAAACTATCTATTCAGTGAGAACTATTGATTTTATTTCTGTTACACAAAAAATCGGCGTTTTCGACCGTTTAAAAACATAAGCTTCTTACAATATCCGCAATATCCGTTAGTTATCAGCTTACAGTTTCTTAAAGGTAAACTGGTAAAACTTATGTAGCTTAGGTAAAAACTCGGTGTTTGGCTCCTGTTTTTTATACAAGGGCTAGTACATAATAGCGTCTTACTTTATTATGGTGCCATTATGTACTCTTGGTGTAGCTATTCTTAATTCTAATAAAACTATCCTAACTTGTTCTAAACCATAATTCTTCTTCGGGAAAGAGACACTATTATGTACTATGCCTGTGGTTAGACAATATATTATTAGAGCTTCTTTTGAAAGCCCCTTAGCGGGTCTTGATCCTTTGTTTTTGTACTTTTGACTATAGCCTGTGTCAGCCAAGTAGCGTGGGCTCGTTACATTAGAACTGAGCTATTTGTCTTGCATAATAAATTAAAATGTAGCATTTATAGTCGCTTAATTTTATCCATAATATGTCGCTTACTGTTAATGTGGGTTGCATTTCAATTTGTAAAAGAATAAACAGCTCAAGAAAACTACTTTTGTGTTAGCATTTGGCTGGTAGATTTTTTAATGGTGTATTTGTGGATTGGTCTGAATGCTTTGCCTCTAGTTTCACTAAATTTGGTTTAGCTGAGGATTAGCTGACAACTGTATTTTAATTTCAGGCTTTAATTCCTTAAATCGGTTTAAGTCTGCTGCAAAGACAAAGATTAGCGCTGTTGGCGCTTGAAATTGAGTTGAAAACAGGTTTAGCTGCGATGTTAGCTAAAACAGATTTTAACCAGTCCAGTAAATCACTTTTTTGGCGCAATTGACTTTTAAATAAGACGCGACTAGTAGTATGTAACGTTGTCAGACATATATAACTTAAAAGTACTTAAATAACATATCAGGTGCATTCTAGACGTCTAATCAAAGAAAAGCTTTTCTGCTTAGATCCGATTTTCATAGAGTATCTTTGGATTAAGTTAGCTGCCTATGAGTTTTTGAAATCTAGGAGAACCTTGTCAACTTTTCTCCCTAGCTTGCCGAGGTTTTTTCGTAAATAAGTTACATTCTCTCAGATTTTGAATAACAGATTTCTCATGAGTATAACACTATTATATACACTTGAGGGGGGATATTTTGCCTCCTCTGTTGAGTCCATAAGCCTCACGAGTTGTTGTGTAGTGGATCTTGACATCGGTGCCATGTTTTTAATGTCGCCATTTATCGCATTTTATAATGTGTTTTTAATTTAGTTTCGTTCTGTTAGAAAAAGTCGGACCAATAATTGCTGAACCCTGACACAAACAGCTGGCTTGATTTTAGTGACTAATACATAGGTCGGCCCGAATTCGCGTTTTAGCCAGGCGCCCTCATGGTTTGCCTCATGACAATACCCACTAACGGCGCTCTGTTAAAAGAGCGCAAGTTGAGAACTAAAGTCTGATAAAAACTCGCTGAGCCCTGACACAAAACAGGTGAAGTGATTTTTGTGACTACTCGCTGTACTGATGCCTGCAATTCGATATTGGATTGCCGACCACCAGCGAAGCAGTGGTGCAACCAACCCATTGTATTCATATTCCTGTTTTTTTTGTTTTTGTTTTTTTTCCTGTTAGCAAAAGTTTGTTACTCGTTTTTCTCTGGAGTTACTGGGGGGATTGGTCCCAAACTTTGGTGGGGGGACCCCCCCCTATGAGTAGTTGTGCCCCCCACCTTGGTGACCCCCTGACTCCACGGGGGGCCGGGTCACGTGACCCCCAAAAACGATGAAACACAAGGGGGGACCCTTGTGAATTTGAAATTTTTTTTGCAAGATTTTTGACAAAAACTTGCAAAAAAAACTTTTTAGAGGTAATTTGAGCCGTTGAACACGAATCCAAGGTGTATTTTTGCCTATGACCCTCCTGGATCCCCCTACGGCCCCCTCAGGGTACTAAAGGGTGAAATTTTCGAAATTATCAGACATGGACAAAACTGAATGAACTTTTCAACTGAATGCTGAAGAATAGTTCATATTTTGTACCCCTGTCCCCAAAAGATTTATTCACACTGCAGAGGACCTGTTTGGGATACGGCCATGATTTTTGCACCATTGTTTGTGTATTTTAGAGAGGCTCATACACCAAGACTTGCTCATTTTAGACCAAGACCAAGATTCAGTCTACAGTCAGAATTATTGCTTATTGACAAACGAACGCTATTGACATTCATTGAGTTTTACGAGTAATATTTAATTTCACAACAGTTTCACTATTCATACATATCATGTAATATTTCCTCATCATTTACTTAACATCTCTCTTTAAACTTTTATAAAAGATCAATGACAACCTATTTTAATTTGTCAGCTTGTCGGCTTGAATTAGCTATAACTTTTTTGTGACAGATCTCGTGATCAAATTCAACTTAAACTGATAAACCAGATTAGTTGAAGACTAGCCTTGCAATTTTTTAGCCCGGAACTGACGTCACTAGTTCTCAGCAGTTTCAGTTTTGCATAATAATTTCATCTATGCTTTCTTTTCCTCCAAATTTAATTATGAAATCCGCACATTTTCGAACCATGGAATTAAATTTTCCATTCCGTTGTTCTGACTATCAAAACCAATATTTACCCAATCCAATTATTTTAGTTCGACCTGTGTTAGTGTTTGTACTTTATAAGACGGTTCAACAATTATAAATCTTCATATTATGTAGAATTCGTTTTCAATTGTGATATCATGAAGTTATATTCTATGTTATGTCTAAGTTTTTAACTTTTAAGTCTTAAGTATATATGTGTGTTGTTTATGAGGTCCTTTGACTACGTGCTTTGATTTGAGAAATAGGAATAAATAATCCTAGAACAACCTACACAGGAGACAACCCTTCTATATAGTGCGACTTTCCCTAATTTTTTGAATTCAAGTTAATCCTTTGTTGACTTATGAAGATCTAGTTAATCTGATCCAGTTAATATTAATTTATGAAAAAACCGTTAGATAGAGCCGTTTACTCTAACGGACTAAACGAGTTTACTTTAGTCCGACTAAGCGGTTTTTAAAAACTAAAAACGGTTACTCCAAAACCGATTGAAATTGATTTTATTTTTAACGCCCTATTTTGCAGTCATATCAATCAGATTTAATGGTTGAAATTACTCACAAAATAATTGATAACTTTGTGTTTTTCCCATTTCTTTTCAACTGTATTTCATCAGTTTGTGAATTCCTCCTCCTTATTCTATCCTGTTATGCAAATTACGCGTCGGCTAAACCCGCCCACTAGAAAATACATTACCTAAAAACTGCAGATGTTTTTTTAGGATAATCTTCATAAGGGTGTCGTGAAGAAGGTACCAATTTTTTGTTTCAAACTGACTTCTGCAGACAGACGGACAGAAATAATTTAATTCTCCTAATTTTATCGTTATTTTCCAAGAAGCAGACACAAGCCAAGGTCGGCTTTTCAGACAGGATGGAAAAACATCCTTCAAAGCAAAAATATGTCTACTTTTCGAAATCTAATGGAGACTTTTACCCCTTGAGTTTTACAGTTCGTTGCTTTCTCTAAGAAGTTTTCTGACTTGCGACTGCATTAAGATTTTAATTATGATGAGACTTTCCGACAGCCGTTAACTACGTTTTTTAGATCAGTCAAAGATATTTTTCTTATTTGTTTTTATTAACATTTGTTTTTTGTTTGTTTTGACTCCTTTTTCGAGCTTTATTTTAATGCTATGTTTTGTGACAAATCTTAGACTGTTGACTTCAGATAAATTTTTGATTCATGCTTGCTTTACTTTGTAAATTTTTGATTCATGCTTGCTTTACTTTGTAAACTTCTACAGCTAATATCTCTGCATTTTTAAATGCTAGAAAGAGTAACCTGTAAGACTACGTTATAAGACATCTGCATGTGTCGGCGCGCAGGGAGATGCACTTGTCACAAATGATAAACGTCCCTTATGTAGCTATGAGGTTGGTTAAACGTCGGCCAACCACTTTCATTCTCTTTTATTCTGCAACAGTGAGGCGCTATCATGACGTATCATGTACTCGTGACATCTCAAAGTTAAATCCAATAAGTTTGCAGCTGTGTCTGTATTAAATTTAGAAAATGCACGTTTGCTATCATTGATTTTCACTTTTGATTATGTAAGTCATTCTTCAGATCCTTTAGTTGAGAACTTATCAGAATTTTGCTTAATTTCTAGCGATGCTAAACTCATATTAACTGAATGAAGTCGCATTTAATTGATCTATAGACAGCAATCTCTATTTTGAAAATGAATTTCGATAATTCGCACTACGATCGCCTGTCCACCAGTTACAGTGGCTACAGTGGCATTAGTGGTCAGAGTCCATCCCAAGAATTTGCGTTTTTCCCCGGGACTCCTCGAGAAAACGAGCCGTTTAAACATAGAATTGAAATGGTAATATTGTGCATTAAAATGCATGCGTGCCGTACAACAAGTCATTTTTGTTTTCGACCCTGACTTTTCCGCTGCAAGCCAGCGTTAAGATGAGCGTGAAAACTGATTTTTGGCTACTCTTTCATAATTCAGTATTCATAATTGATATCGAGACCGCAGCCCGATGCGCTCGTCGATTTTAGCCTTTGTGTTTAAGTTTTCTTAAACTATAATACAGACATAAAAACAATGTGTGGTTTCACAAAGGTGGTTTTATAAAACCATGGTTTTACGTACATTTTTATACGATTTGCACATTATTTCATTACGAAATATTCTCTGATTCGTTACGAATTTCGTAGTTTTTCTTCAACCATGGTTTTAGAAAATCTACGAAATTCGTGAGTCTGGCAATATTTCACAATGAATTTTTGTGCAAATCATATAAAAACGTACAGTAAAGTAAAAAGTAAAACCATAGTTTAGTAAAACCACCTATGTGAAATCTACCCAATATGTTTTGCAACTAAAAATCAAAATCAGAATTTGAAAAAGGGAGATTTAATTTTAATGAAAGTGCTGCATGGTACACTAAAGGCCCAAGCAACACATATCAGCCTGCCAAAAACATGATACTGGTTTTAATACTGGAGATGAAGAAAAAATCCAGCATATAATATTTTTTAGCAAAAGCGGAGTCTGTCAGCGGTGCTAAAGACGCACTGGCAAAGTCGAACCATCACGACGGTTGTGCTCTTTCTCGCGGTCACTGCTCTTGCTGATGCATTTCTCATTCTCTACCATCTCATTACGTCATGGCATAAGGTACTCTGGTTTTGGGCTCTTTGGTGACTATTTAGAGGGTCTAGTGCCGATTCCTATTCAGTGGATCTGTTCAGTCTCCTTAATTAAGAGTCAAATGTCCCCCGGCCGTGTATTTCCAGTGGCTGGGATTCACAAAGGGCGTTTAAACGTTTTAAGTCCGTCTAAGTTAAACACACTTTGAGAATCCTAGCCAGTTCGTTTGGAAATATGTAAAAACATACAGCCCTGGTCCTCTGCGAATAAAATTACTTCAAGACGTAGGATACCTCGATTCCTCTCGCTCGAAATATCCTAAGTACATATTTGGTACATTACGTTATCAAAAATTCTATAATTTCCCAGTCCCGACTACACATGTGCAGTTGAGGATTTTGGCGGGGGACATCAACTGGCGGAGGTTGCTGCACGATTTTTTTAAATGAGGATTTCTTGTTTTGTTTAAGATCAACGCGGTGCACCTGACGGCCCTCTCTGGTGTTCTTTTGGCCCTGTTATTTTCCTTCGGTGTCGTGCTGGCCTGTGGGGTTCGATCCTTCCGCGCGGCCACCCTCAGCCTGGCTATTATATTTCCATTGGCCTTCTGGGTGCTTGCATTTGCTGGTAGTTAACTATTGTATCTTTTGTTGCATCGTTTAATATTTATATTTGCTTTAACTGTAACCCTGAGCTGACGTTTTTTATACGTGACACACATTCAAAAATATATTATATATCCAATTATAGGCTTTCACCGATCCACTGATCCAATTCTACGAAGAGCAGACTCAGATTACTGTTATGAGAAATGGGGTCTGTGGCTGTGGTGTAGTGATTATCATTCTCGACGTCGACCCAAGCGGCTCGGGTTCGATTCTCGGCGCCTCCGTTTCTGTATATTTTTTTCAAACTGGGTTATTCGCTTACTTTCAACATTACATCAAGAGCACACGCTAATATACTGAGCCACTGATATTTGTTTCAGGCGGTCACGGGTCTTGCTCTTCGTCCATCTGGAGTCTGCCGATGTTTCCCAGCCTGATGCTGGTCATCTACGCCTACCTGCTGCCCCCTTCCTACAGCATGGTCGCCGGGCCCTGCATCACCACTGTCCATGTACTCTTGGTGCTCACGTTTGATAGCATGACCCAACGGTTTAGTGCTTATTTGGTGAGCTACTTGGTTAGGTTTTATAGTGAACAAGCAATTTGCGACTATTTTATTGCTGAATACTTGGCGTAGTCGCCAACTGTTTGTTTAAAAAAACCGTATAAAAATGTGAAGTAAAATATGCACCTAATCGAATATAGGACAGCTCATCATTGGCTTAGAAGAGTTCCAATAGTTAAAGCACTGTTCTGAAGATCCAGAGTTGGCTGGTTTGAATCCCCCGGTTCATTCCGATTTTGATACTGTCTTTCAAGTATGAATCCCCCTCCGTTTGTTTAAAATTTAATAAGATGGCACTAATTGGACCTACTTCCCGTCCAAATAGAGGAAGGAAGGCTAGAAATTGGAAGATGCAATGTCAAATCCATCGGACCATTTTTTCTACGTTTCTCGGGTGGAAACTGGAACCACGCCCTCTCAGTTAGAGATGTGATTAGAAAATAGCAGAACGGAAGCTGGAACCGGATTTTACCGGACCCAAAATTTAAATTCCGTTACTTGGCGCTCATTAGAATTTTCGAATTGCAGCCATTCCGTGTAAAACTGAAACTGCCGCAAGTAACGTGTTTAGTCACTTCTGTTAATCGAAATCCCAAAGTATATTTCTGTGGCGTAGGGTCGATTCATACCTTCAGTCGGTATGTCCGTTCGGCCGGTAATATTCAGGCCCAATGCTGAACTTATACATTATATATTAGGTGTGTGACTTTAGCCTCCTATGCAGCTCTGTTGTTTTAGTACGCCAGCGTTGTGAGTATACTGATTGGCTGCAACATTCCGGGCATGTATTACGCGTACCGCGATTCTGTGCATCGCAGGGAAACATTAAATCGCCTGGAAGACGCCGTTGAGAAACGGGCCGTTGTAGAATATGAGAAGGAACGACAAGTGCGTATTGTGTTCAGGATAAGACTTTTATGGCTGGAAAGCTTCTGAATAAATATGCATACCAACAGAAATCTGTGATCTTTATAGCTGATTCGCTACAGCGTGCCAGTGTTGAAGTACACACGAATTTACCAAGAGCACCTAATCTCGTTATTGTCCATGGACAGACATACGTTAGATTAGACAACGTTAGACAGACGTATGTAAGTTAAATGAAGGGGAGCTACTGTAAAATGTATAATGAAAAAGAATTTTTAGGTTATGTTTTTTACTTGAATATGTCTCCTATTTTTGTTGGTAATCTCTTCCATACGCAATTTATACTTTTATGTTAAATGCTAAGGTATGTGTTATATTAATTTATGTTGTACTTTCCTATACTTTATCAATATAGTATTACTTTGGTGTTCGATGTTATTTAAGGGGGTAGTGTCGCGAAAGCAGTTTTGCTCATAGGCTGTGAAAATAGAACTTTTTGTTTTGAAGTAGTACATGCAACGAGAAGCTAGTCCAACGCTGTATGGTATCAAATAATTACTGCCAGACATCACACTATCAATATTGACAAATATCTTGGACTAATCGTCATTAGTAAACCAGACATCACACAATAGGGACATAAAAGTTCAAAAAATCAAGCCAGATATCAGATTGGCCAGCTTGTGAAGTACACATCTTGTGTGGACGCACAATTTTTTGCGACAAATAAGAAAAAAGAAAATTGAAGGTTCGTTTTTCTTCTGATTTGAAAATAAGCGTCTAGATTTTCCACAATTTATCATTATTGCTGTTACTATTTTACAGTTTCAGTACACCTTCACAGTTCAAACTAGTATTACTCCACAGCCGCTACAGTAATCTGCACTAAATTTTGTGTGCATAAACTACAACATATGTGCTATTAGTCTGTGTAAAAAAACTAAACAGAAAAATTGATAAATGTGACTAAAAAATGGAATGTGAATAGGTTTTTTTTTCGTAATTTTTCCGACTTTGAGACATTATTGCAAACTATATGCTGCACCAATTTTGCTGAAACTTGGCAAAATAATTTGCCTTTTGGTAGATTTTTAAAATATAGAAAGAACAATTTCTAACATTTTACTGAACAAGTTTTACAGTCGCGCAAAATCGACTGCTTTCGCGACACTACCCCCTTAAGTGAAATATGTATAAAGCGATACATATGTACCTAGGCTAACACGAATTGTTGTCCACAATATATTAGTTTATCTTGTAGCTTTCCTTACACCCATCACTTGACGCGGGTTAGCATCCTTTACTTTTGTCTCTGATTGTGACTTCAGGAACAACTATTGCTGAGCGTGATTCCACCGTATTTGGCGGAACAGGTGAAGCGACAGCTAATGATGAAAGCCAGCAAAACGCAACAGGCCACGCCCACTGTGGAGAAAACACAGGTCTGGCATGACCTGCATGTGCAACACCATCAGAGCGTCTCGTATGTTTTTCCATTGGTTTTGAATAACTAAAAAATTTGGTTCATAAAAAACATTGCTAAAAATATTTCTGGACGTTTACATTGGAATTCATAACGGCAGTCTAGAGGCAGTCTTAGCTAAACGCAGTCTGGATGTCTTAACGAAACTACCAGTTGACTTGAAAGCATTAGGGTTTGATTAAGATGTTTCTTGTTCCTCGACTGAAAGTTTAGTGGTTCTGCGATGTATGTATGCGATTTAGTTTATTTCATCTTAATGGTTCAAATTGTGTTGCTGTATGTCACTTAGTATCTATCCTTTTTTAAATCCATTTTGAGTTTTTTCGTATTATTTAAGCAACAATGTCTACAGTCTCATTTTAATCGACGAAGTCTGCAAATTTAGTCTACAAACTTAATTTCAGCATCCTATTCTCGGACATCGTCAACTTCACCCCTCTAACCGCCTCGTTGACCGCAGCTCAGCTCGTGCGCACGCTCAATGCCTTGTTTGCTCGATTCGATCATTTGGCTCAGGTCATTAACAAAATCACTTAATTTGCATGAACTTCAATTGCATCGTTTATTGTTTTTGTACCATATATATTTATTTCTTGGAAAGCATGAATATGACTGATTACATATAAGATAATTATGTAACCATAGTGCTAAGGTTAACCAATAGTTTATCTGTCTGTAGACACCTATTCCGATAAACTACTGACTTCAATCGCCATAAAAACTTAGTAATCTCAAGTGGAAAAACTAAACATTACACGCTTCTCAAATGCCAAACTTAGATGCAACTGCGAAACTTGCGCCATGCAGTCTCACTAGAAAAGTGTTTCATAGGCGTATCTTGGGAATAAAGTTTTTGGCCTAATCAATCACTACTGTTTGCGATGGATGTGCCTTTGCTTATTGTCGACAAAGGGTCATATTGTCTGCACAGCACTGTACCATGTTCCAGGAGAACCAATGTATGCGTATCAAAATCCTGGGTGACTGCTACTACTGCGTCAGTGGGATGCCCGTCAGCAGACCCAACCACGCGGACAACTGCGTGCGCATGGGAATGGCCATGATTAAAGCCATCAAGTAGATCACCGCTTTTTTGAAAAGAAGCAACTTGAGTTTACCGAAGTCATGTATTTGCAAGAATGAATCATGAATCGACTCATGAATCATGAATTTTAATGCACGTTTGTATATCGAGTATGTATTCTTAGGATAAGTTTTGGCGACTACCATCCGTGGGGTTGGTTCATTGAGCACGTCTTAACTTTTTACCGTGCCTGTCTTGGCTAAGGTAAATTTCGCTACGAAACTACTTTACATTTTAACAGTGTCCAAAACGCACGAAAAGACCAAAATTAGTTAACCGATTGCTAGTATGAATTTCGGTTCGTTTTCAGATTCGAGGGCTGAAGGTGTGTTCGCCAAGGTGTGTAGCGCCTTGAGTAACACGTTACCAGATAGTTGCATAAATGTAATTGGCCTACTTCAAGATAATACAACTAGGCGACGAATTCGGAAATTTTAGCGTGATACTTCAATCATATTTGGATTGACTGATTACTCAAATAAACTTAATCTACTGGACTGAATCTATTAAATACTTAACTTAATCTATTAAATCTAGTTTTGAATAAAGCCTCTCCTACTGGAAGGATTTGACTGTGATGATTAGTTTGATCTGTTGGTTAGTTTGTGACTTGAAAATTAACAGTTCTAGTATCTTTTACTTGCTAAAAATTTGTTTCTAGGCAAATTTTTATCAGTTGATGTGTTGTTATTTTTATTTGTTGTTTTCATTACGATGATGTCTATTTCAGAACAGTCCGCGAAATGAGTGGTGTGAATGTAAACATGCGTATCGGAGTGCACTCAGGCAACGTGCTGTGCGGCATTCTGGGACTGAGGAAGTGGCAGTATGATATATGGTCCGATGACGTCACCATTGCCAATCACATGGAAAGCTCGGGGAAGCCGGGGTACGATAATTTTCTGGCATGGATCAGATTAGCTGGATTCAATGTTAAAATTTATTCGAAAAACTATTTGTTAGCTACCATGATTTAGTATGCGTGGCGTTTTAATATTTTTATAGCTTACTGGCCGGCTTATTTGATACCCCATTTTAAAAACAAAGAAATCACAGAAATCACAAGCAAGAAGCGAACCCGAACCGCTCGCATTTACGACGAGCATGCTAATCACGATACCACAGCCCCCAAGTCTAGTCGGTCCTATTAGTCATGTGCAACATAAATATGAATCCACAGCAGTGGCTGCTACCTAATGTTTCAGCCGCGTGCACATCACCTCTGCGACTTACATGCAGCTGACCAGTGATTATGACATCGAACCTGCCGGGGGGTCCAGAAAAGCGGACGAGATTATCGATGCTCTCGGTTGCGAAACATACTTCATCAGACCGCCGGTATAAACCGTTTTTTTTAAATATTTTAACCAAACCCAACAAACTGAGTTTTTGTTTTGGCTTGAGTGAAATAATCTGCTCTGTTGTCGACTTGCAGCTGAATTCGTCTTCGCAGCCTTTCAGCAATGCTTATTTTTTGATACGTAATTAGATTTGATATAATAACGATCAAGCTTACATCAACAAAACGGAAATTTTTTGCGCTTTACCTTCGTATATATGTATATCTATATTTATATACTTTAGCGCATGTACATTCACATTGTACAGTTTACACTGCAATATTTTTAGGACGTAACTCCGCCGTTGTTGCGTAAAGTGAGTTTCTATGGTCACTCAATGGCGTCAGATCGTCACAGTTTGCTCTCGCTGTCGGATATCGACGAAGGGCAGTCCAAGGGGAAAGTGCCCAGCCGCAAAATATCACGACCCGCCTGTGGGAAAGTCTCCAAAGTGGCCGAATTCTGGGGCGCCGATACGCCATTCTCGAACCTCAGTCGACGGAAAAGCACAACTGCTGCACAATCTGCGGTTAGTTTGGCTTTCAGATTCTTTGCGATTTTGTGAACTGGACATTTGTAATTTTGTGAATTTTTTATTTCTGGCTTATAAAATTGTAGATTAAATCTGTAACTACATCTCTGTTTGTAAGTGCCTGTTTTTACTCTTTAGCTATGCATAGAAATAAAGAAAGTAGGCACTTACTTATTGACAAAAAAATTTCTGCAAGAAATTAGAGCTGTACTCATGGTGCTCTTATTAAGATTTAGTTCTTTTTTAGTTTCAGAAAAGAAATTTACGACACTATTATTTAATCGGTGTATGTCCTACGCAATTAATTAACTTGATTAATAAATAAATTAATCAATTCAGTGTCTTTTTTTCAGAGTATAGCTATGATAGATACATATTTATGCGACCATGAAATCACTACACAATCATTAAAGTATGAAGTACCTACTTATATATTTGTGTTTAGGTGTGCGTGCTATTGTGTGTTTATTATTGACTTAATTTATTGTATTGTTAATTCGACTTAATATTTGACTTAATCAAAAACATACCATCGTATCCTTAACAGAAATTGAACAATGAACAGGCATACAGTCAATTTTAAAGGACACTGTTGCGAAAACGCCTATTAGCCAGTTAAACGTTGCCACAATCGATGCTGTTGGCCGTGGAATTGTGCTATAGTTTAGGGATGGGTTCGGACTAAAATTAAGCTGCTGATTTGGTTCTAAACCAGTTTATCAGTCAATGACCTATTTGGGAACGTTCCCATTTGGGTCCTTTTTTGGCCACTAATGTGTCATACTCTTCTCATTATGTACTCTTGTTTTCATCTTTTTGTTCTCGTTGTTCATATTCACAGGCGTTACTTATCCTGCGCCTCCTGCCCCACCGACTGCGCCTGTTCCTTTCGCCACCTCTGGTTCACGGAGAGCACGGACGGCCTCAGTCCTCTGATTAGCTGGGCCTGTCTGGCAATCATGCTCGTGCTTATCACTATATCCATTCTGTCTGCGCTCACACGGTGCGGAAACGATAGGAATTATGTGCTTGTATTTATACCTACATACTCATTTTGAGTTCATGCTCGTCCTTATCCTTGTCTTTGTCGTTTTGTCCCTTAGCTGTTCCAAGGAAGCTGCCCGGCTGAATGTCGCAACTTTTTGCTTGAACAATGTTAGAGTCAAAACTAGTTCGTATGCGCAACATTAGCCAAAACGAAGTCGTCATGTTCTCGCAGCAGTAAAGCCCGGTTCCTTATGTTTGTTCCTATCGTTATGTCCTTAAGCAGTTCTGAGAAAACTACGTGACAGAATGAGCCAATTTTTTGCACGAAGAAAGTAGGGCTTTTGGCGAAGTTTATAAAAAGTCAAGTCAAAAAAATTAAATGAAACTTTCAATGCTTCACAACAGCGGACCGAAAGTATTTTCCTTGTATCTGTCCCTAGCACATATCAACCCAGGCAGACAGACACACAGACACTGAAAGTATAAATTTGCAGCATAACATGACACCTGCACTAAACGTTTAGTATAGTTACTAGAGTAATAAATTTGATTTCTGGCAACAATATTCATCGAAATTGTAAGTCATTGCTTTTTTGCAGATCTCTACCGGCAATCACGGGTATTTGTTTAATCTTCGCAGTGCTACTGGTCATAATTGGTCTCATTGCATGTCATAGTTCAAAGGTCAGCTTTAACTCAAGTAGCGTTGTTAAAACACCAACTATGTACAAAACGAAAAGTAAAACTAAATTTTCAACTTTTTTTGGCTTTTGAACTTTTTTTTGTACTTTTTTGTGAAATCAAATTTATATCTAATAAAATCAGTCAATTATCAATTATTACATAATTTTTCGTCTTCGATGCAAAATAAATCAGGCGATTTAATAAAATTAGATAATTAAGAAAAAATGATTTGGACTAATTTCTACGCCGGTTTTTGATTAGGTGTCAAATTTTTTCTCACGATCTCCTGGGACATACACTATAGGATTTGGAATACTTTTTCAGATTAGACTTTAATTTATAATTTTATAATTTTAGACTTTCGGTGCCATTTCGATTCGTCAGTTCAGCGCGCGAACTCTGATCGGAGTTTGGTCCATTTTATTCGTGGCTCTTTTTGCTGCCTTACCCCTTCTTCTTGTGGTAACCATTAATGTTATTTAGTAAACTATTGTAATGCGTGTTCCTAAAATGTTGATTGTTTGTTTGTATGGGTTGATTAGTTGGAATTCTTGCCCATTTGCCGTGGCATATAAGTTTTGTTTACGTTTGTATTTCTTTTTCTCACTTTATAGCTTTTTTTGTTTTTTTACGTTTTTTACATTTTTTCATGTTTCTTTTTCTGATACTTATTTCTGTACTGTCCTTTAAAGTGGTAGTTCCGCAATCGCAATTTTTTTACATGAGGTCATTTTCACAGCTTTTTTCGAGCAGTTACCTAAGTTAGTCAGTTAGTCTAGTTAAAATGGCTACAATTTTTCGGAACAAGACTTAAATGCTGTGATCATTGATAAAATTCCAATTTAAAACTAGTTAGCTACTCCATTAGCTTACAGCTCAGTAAGCCAACGTGGTAGCTAGCTAGTAATAACCTTGTAATTTTACACCAAATGAAAAGTGTTCAGGGTATTTTTTGGTGGAGTTTAAGAAAACTATAGTGTCTTTACCCATAGTGTATATTGTTTCGTATAGATCTGTCTGAAACCGGGCCACTGCGGTTGTGGAACTACCATCGAATTTTCGTGTGTAAATTTTTATACAATTACTTTATATTTAGATGCGATGTGGAGATGACGACACCACAGTGCCCACTGACATTTGTGCGAGGAAAACTGTAAGCGTTTACCAGTTATTGCTTTTTTGTTGATGAACTTGCTTTATAGCAGGGACATGGTGATCCGCTTCACAAATTATATACTGAGTTTAGAAATTGCCACAATGCAAAAGCAAATATGACTATTTCGTTTTATCCGTTTTTTCTACAAATGACCACTTTCTGCTGGGAAACCTATTCACCACTCTATTACCTTCAGCTTTAGGACTTTAGGAGACAATCAACCTGAGACTCTCAGGTGGTGGTGAGTGTGTGCCAGTGGTATAACTATTGTCACTGAGTATTGTCTGTTGAAGTACAAAGTATGCTTTATGTGTGCGGCTGTGTGCATGTGTGGGTATAAAAAGTGTTTCCATTTAATTAGCAGCATTCTGCAATATTTAACGATTATATACATTTTGCACCAAAGTTTCACTTCTTTGTTTCTGTACTCATTTCTTCATTTCAGCTGATAATCTCGTCCTGCGAGTTTGTGCTGTTGGCCGTTGGTTGGCTGGTGACATTCGCCAAGGTGGTGCGCGCCTGCCTGATCTTAATCGCCTTCCTGCTGTACGCCGTTTGCATGCACTCTCAGTGTCCACTGAAACCACCAATAGCACAGTAAGGGATTAAGTGGATTAGATAAGCAAACTTATCTCATTCTTTTACTAGACTAAACTAATTATTTTTAGTCCAACTCGACGATGTAAATATCATGATTAAAAATGCTATTCATAAACTCTAGATTAAACAGACTTAACTTTGAGTCCAATGGCATTCATAAACCTTGGACTAAATTATGTACAGTCCATTTCATCCGGTAAAGCAATGGGCCCTTAGATTGTTTAGACTGATTCTCAGTTCAGCTAAGTTTTCAATTCTTAAAGAAAGTCTCAAAGCTGGCAAGATCACAAAGTCATGTACCATTTAACGTGAATGTTTTTATTTGTTATGGAGTGTATAATGCAATTGTTTAAAAAAATTCAACTTCAGTGTACAGTTCACGCCATTGGCTTTACATAATTATTGGTTTTAGCCGGTTCATCTATATTATATGTGTTATGCAGTATGCAGTTAGAGAAGAGCAAAACAAGGAAGAAGTAATTCTGCGCTCGACCACCTTTTGGGTAAATATACAAAATCTGTACTTTTTAGTAACTGGACCCTTTCCAACGGCAGTGGACTCTCAGTGCTACTGTGGGATCGTCAGTCCGGCCAATCGTCCCCCGAGGAGTATCCCCCGTGGTTTTCACTTCTGGTGCTAGTCGCCTTGCTCATCATGCGTTCCCTGCAGGTTAATTCTATCAAGAGTCCAGACCAGAACAGCCTGAGAGCCGCAAGAGCAAGCAATTATATAGATAAAATCCAGTCTAATTCTAATTCCATTGGTAACATGTCAATTGGATTGACTAATTTACTTAATCTTAATCTTAATCTACTTACTGATTTCCTTAGTCTATCTCTCGTGCCCGACTTCACAGAACATTGCAGAACGTGAGAGGATGCAAAAACACTCACGGTCACTTGTCACATGTTTATAACAGCGCACACACATTCTTGAAATTTAGACTGTAGGTGTGATTAACAGTCTAGGGCCGTCAGTTGTATTCAGATATTTTTTTGTCTTTACACAGCCTTCTGACCCACATCCTAGCGTTCTAATACCATAAGAAAGACTGCAACCATACGTACTTCACTGTCATAAATTTGTGACATAAGATGTGTGTTGTTTCAGACGGGCCAGAGTTACCAGCTGGACTGGTCGTGTATCTCCGCGTTCCAGAGCGAACAGGAGGATGTGGAGACCATGCAGGACATCAACACCATCTTGCTGCAGAACATATTGCCAGCCCATGTCGCAGAACACTTCCTGGGAGACTCTTGGGACTCGGAAGTGGGTTATTAACCAGTGACCTTTGACCTTGAAGCAAGGTTGCTAGGCCTGTTTCAATAAACTCATAGGCTTACAATAGTGACAAATTTGGCTGCAAAATCAGATGATTCCTATTGAAGTTACACGTGTATTCATTACGAATCACCTGATTTAGAAGTAACAAATCTCACAATTGTGGATCTGTCAGTTCATTGAAACGGGGCCCTGTATTTAGTTTTGGGCAAAGATCGGGTTCAGCTCACAGTGGCGTTTCATATTTGTGTCGCATCTCTTTGTAAACAGTTTCGTCTTTGTACGTGTCCTTAAGAACATAATATGTGGACAGTAACAAAAGGACATTTTAGTCAGCTTTCATGAAGCGTTGACTAAGTCGTTTCTGCTAACTTTTTGTATCCAAATTATACTTGACCCCAACTTATTTCGTGCAGAAAATAGCTTGTTTGGCCCTGGAAATGCTTAAGGACTAAACGACAAGGATAAGGACGAGTATAAATTAACCGATGTTAATGTGTTTTTATCTAATCCTAAGCTGAGCTATTAGAGCTATTATGACTTGGGCTCATTATGACTTTTAAGTCAACGATTTGTTACTATGTATTATTTTTATGTTATTGCTTGTGTCTCTTCAGGAACTCTACCACGAGAATCACCAGAACGTGTGCGTGATGTTCGCTTCCATCCCAAACTTCCAGGAATTCTGGGTTCGCTTCGACCTGGACAAGAAACTTGAATGTCTCAGGCTACTCAATGAAATTTTCTGTGAAATCGATAAGGCAAGCATTTGTATTTCATATTTGTTCTTTGTATGGGCCGATTTATACTTACAATCTTACAGCCGTCCGTTCAGCAGGCAAAATTACGAAATCAGCACAACACAATTTTCTCTTATACACCATTAGTGGCGTGATTGTTGTATAATTTTGCCATCTGAGAGAACATAAGCGCATAACGTAAGTAACAATAGACCCTAAAGCCTGTTTCACACGATGGCGCATTTTGCTCCATGGTGCGTTGCATGCAACGCGCCATGGCGCATTACATGGCGCATTGCATGGCGCATTTCATGGCGCATTACATGGCGCATTACATGGCGCATCACATGGCGCATTACATGGCGCATTCCATGGCGCATTCCATGGCACATTACATGGCGGATTCCAGGGCGCTTACATGGCGCATTTCATGGCGCGTTGCATGGCGCATTACATGGCGCATTATTTCACATGTGGACGCACGCTATGGAGCATTCTACGAAATAATATTCTAAATCACTCAATATAATGCTCTATTTTTGAAATTTTATTGGACATAGCCTGTTTGTTTGTTATTATAAATACACATAATAATAATAAACATATTATTTTTTATAGATATATAATATTTATCATAAAATATCACGTGCAACATTCCATCTTAAACGGCCAAAATAAAATATATTAATGTAACGTAAGTAATATTAACGTGATGTTAGGTAGCTACTCTGCATTTATTTATAAATCAAACGTAATTTATAAACGTAAATAACAATTTAACAAGTACCATATTTTTTTCATATTATTATTTAATAGTAAAGTTATTAATAGTAAATAAATAATGTTAATTTTAGTGTAATTAGTCATCATACTGATTGAAAAATGAAGTTTTATTAAACCTAGTTAGGCGTACTAATAAAATTTAGCTGCAGTAGGCGAGGCTAAGCCAACTAGTTGAGTGACAGCTGCTTCTGATTGGCCGCTGAATGCTATGCGCCCTCTGATGCGCCATGAAAATTGCAGAAAATTTGATTTTGCGCCATGAAAAATTTTCAATGGGAAAATTTGCATGCAACGCGCCATGCAATGCGCCATGAAATACGCCATGGAATGCGCCATGAAATGCGCCATGTAATGCGCCATGTAATGCGCCATGAAATGCGCCCTCGTGTGAAACAGGCTTAAGAGCCCATGCACTTGGTACTCAAATCTGCAAATGATATTCCAATCAGCGAGCTGGTTTAAATGTTTACTGGCAACAAGCTATTTTCATTCCACCGATAATACCTGAACGTAATTCTGTTTTAGCTCACGTCCAAGCCCAAGTTCAGCAACGTGGAAAAAATCAAAACAGTGGGCAGCACATACATGGCATCTGCTGGGTTGCACCCAGCGCAGGCTGGACAACAAAAGGTTGAGACTGTTGCTGTAGAACTTTTCAGAAACTATTATTAACTGGAATGGATTAACTAGATCAACTTCATGACTCAACATAGATAGGATTAACTTAAATTTATGAAATTATGCAAGTAAGTGTAGATGATACGATTTTGTTCGCAACTCTATTATCACTATAAAATAAGTCAAATAACCAGTTGAATGTAACCTTTTGATGTTATATTTCTAGCATTAGGTTTGATATTGTTCAGGACCGTGAGCGGCTGACCGGCTTGATGGTTGAATTTGCTGTGGCCATGACTATATTGCTGGAACAAATCAACAAAGACTCTTTCCAAAACTTCAAATTACGTGTCGGTAAGTTTTTTGTCACTGGTTTGAAAACTTAGAATGTTTTTTGTGAAGGCGGTTCAAATTTACACAACAACGTATTTTTTGCAAAAAGTAGATGCGAGTAGGAACGAAAAATGTAAGGATTTAGTTTGTAATGCATATAAAAAAGTACTGTAAATTACCACCGTGCGAAGCTTGCATGCATTCGTCAATGCAGCTTACATGTACAGGCGTATGCCGCGGGCAGTCATAACTCACAAGCCCATAGATAAACTTCGCTTATCAGTGAAAAGCCTACGCTAAAGCTGAACAGACATTTTTGTCCTGATTGTATTTCAACTTAACATAACTATAAACTATAAAAGGCTTCTCGTCTTGTTTTTTTTAATCACGGCCAAAGGTTCTACGTTTCAGGTCTCTGCTATGGTCCAGTGATAGCGGGCGTGGTCGGCGCTCAGAAACCCCAGTACGATATCTGGGGCAACACCGTTAACATGGCCAGTCGTATGGACTCACACGGGGAGATGGGGAAAATACATGTAAGAACCTACTTCTGTCAGGCTAAACAAGCTAATAAAATAGGACCCAAATGACTTTGTCTAAATTTAGCTTTGCCCTTGGCCTTACTTTAGCTTGGCCTAAGCGACCTAAGTTGAATCTCGAGTAGCCGTTGATGTTGTCAACTGATAAAATTAATTTTAAATTAAAATATAAAGTTTGTATAAATTTTAGGTTACTCAAGAAACGGCGGAAGCTTTACAGAAATGCGGTTACGAAGTTCGATCTCGCGGCCGGATTCAAGTGAAGGGCGTCAGAGATTTAATAGAGACCTTTTTTGTGGTCACACAATTTGACAGAGAAGATGCCATTTCTGTTAGCTAGCGTTGCATATCAGACTTGAAATTTAGCCTTGTTTGTATGTATATATCCTATGTACGACTCTTCTGAAAAAAATGAAACAACTGTGTTAGGTTTCAGTCTGTCACTGTTGAATCAGACTTGGAAGGCTATAAATATGAACTGTAATGAATACAGATTGAGTTAGAACACTGCTACCTATGTTGATCCGGGGCCGGATTTATTGAAGCAAAATGTTCGTCGTTGAAAATTTTGGATTGATCGAAACACTTTCAACGACGAACATAACACTGAAGAATTTTAGGACAAATGTTCGTCGTTGAAAATGTTCGCTGTTAAAGCTATTCGTCGTTGAAATTTTTTCAGCGACGAGCTTGCTCTTTTAGAAAGTTTCTTTGTTGTAAATGACCAAAGCTCGTTGTTGAAAAATTTTCATCGGCAAACATTTGACCTCGAGACATCCGTTCATGCCATCCAAATGGTTCTATCAATCCGAAATATTCAACGACGAACACTTTGCCTCGATAAAGCGGGCTCTATATTAATCGATTATACCTGCTATATGTAGAATATTTACGTAAATTATATTCAACAGATCTAATTTATGTACGCTCAACATTTCTGGTACTACAGGACCAAAACCAAAAGTCGGCTTTAAGGCTTAGGTCCTGAGCCTACTAATTTAGCATAAAGTCAAGACAGCGCTTTTTAACCCTTTCATTCATAATGTTGCTTCAGAGCAACAATTGGCCCTATCTCCTACTAGTGAAACATGTCGGCCTGATGTTTCACAAAATCATGTCCTTCATGAGGATACCTTAGGTATCCGAGTGAAGCGAGCAGGTGGCCGAGTGGTCTGGCGTGATAGACTGCCACAAAGTTGTCTCTGGAAAGCGTACCCAGTCTGTGGTAGCGGATCAAATCCCAGCCAGTGCTTGGACTTAGTGCAATTTAGAAAAATTCATGAAGGAAAGGGTTAAAGGAACACTGTGATGTTATTTTCGTTACTGCTGGCGTACTTTATTTCTTCCAATTGTTTGTAAACACTGTTCTAAGGTGTGTGGTCTAGCTTGCATTGTTTGCTTGTTTTTGTGTTTGTAACCCATAGAGGTCAATAAAGTTTATATATTTAATTCCCGTGTTCATTGTGTTACCATAGGTGCACCTTAGGAACTCTTGGGGGTGGGCAACCGTTGACCGAGCTTTTTTCATATTTTTTGCATTCTCAGGTAACTGTACGGTACCGTTATTTTAGTAATTAATATTAATATTAAAAGTCAGTATTTAAAATACTTTTAATATTAATAATTTTATTGATATTAAATTATAAATAATTTGAGAAATTTATTTATATTAATATTAAATTAAAAATATTTCAGGAATTGTATTTATATTAATATTAAATTAAAAATAAATTGAGAATTTTATTTATATTAATACATATTAAATAGTTCAGCTTCTCAGCTCAAGAAAAAACTACGATTGCTGTTGATTTGTTTGTTATTATTGCTTGTACACAACGTGTATTTTATCAGATAAGTATAATTCACACTTTTCGTCAGCTCGGTTGGCTCAAATGGTAGTGTGTTAAGTGTTAACCATCTACTGAGCATCCGATTACTGATCCGAACGTCGCTGGATCAAGTTTGTCTCGAAGCTACATCTTTTGCATTCAGCGACACTGCGACAGCTTTAGGTATTGAGAGTTCCCCAAGTTGTTGTTATTTGCGCAATTACATAGGAAGAATTACCTATGGAAGAACAGCGAAATACCGTTCTAGCGTAAATTAACACTTGAAATTTGACCTACCGAGTTTAATCTGAGATTCCGCATATAGTATATATGCGGCCCCTAACGGGACTGCGTAAAAATGTACCTTTAGGCTAAGTTGTTCTTATCTGAGGTAAAGTTGGCTTGGGGGAGTAACATATGTAAAAAGAAGCAGTTTTTGGAGAACCGCGATCTTTCATTTTTTTTGTACAAATATGAAGTATAATAAAGTATAATATTTGAAACACGCAAGATTACATTATCGCAATGACAGCTAGTTCAGTAGCCCTTCAAATACCAAAATGTCCTAAAAATTATGGGTCACGATGGTAACTGCGTTTCCAAGGGCTAAAGCCCGTTAACCCTTTAATGTCAACAGTATATATCTAGGCAGCCACAGTCTGGCACCTTTTAGGGTGGATTTCACCACGGTGGTTTTTAACCCTTTCATTCTTATTGTGACAAATACGTCCAGCCATTTTTTGGTCCATTTTTTCTGCTGTGTGTGAAAGAACTCTTTATGTCTTTATGTGACAAATGTGTCCATGGATATATTTTGTCAAATTATGCACATAACGTACGTGTGGTAACTTTGGTTTGGCCTTAGTGCCCATTTTTCAGAAGTCATCTTAAGGTGACTGCGGGGTAAGTTTTTTAGGTAACTATTTTGTACACTTTTTGGTAAAATTATGACACAAAAAAATTCAAGTATGTAGCACAAATGTGATTCGTTGGTATCTGTGTTTTTCTTCAAAAAATGTGAAAAAGTAAAGTTTCTGAAGACTTGCAACTTTCTGTGACATATAAGTCACAATAAGACATACATAAGTAGCTTTATGCTATAGTATCGTTTTCCATAACAGTAATATTTTTTTCTCTAATAAAGTTAGGTCCAAGGATTGTACGATATAATATGTTTGTTTTCGACTTACTAAGCGGGTGTGGGATCAATTCAGGCAAAAAATCAATAAGCATGAGTAAAAGGCGACGGACCTTTAGTGTGAAAGAATATAGACATTATATGGGGCTAATCATTGAAAATTTTTTTATCTAACTCACACTAGTAGTGATAAAATGGGCGTTCGAGCACCACCCGGAGCCGGAGCTGGGTGGGGGTTACGTCATATGACGTCATACTACGTCATATGACGTCATACTACGTCATGTGACGTCATAATGACGTCATGTGATTGACACCTGTCAATTATATGACGTCATAATGATTGACAGGTGTCATTTTTGATTGACAGGTGTCACTTTTGATTGACAGGTGTCAATAATGATTGACACCTGTCAATTATACAAAAGAATAGTAATTATGTAATTTTTAATTATATAATTTAATTTTAATTTTTAAATGAAAAGAGGGGGCCTTGTTTTTAATTTTCAAAAAGTTATTTATCTAGCCCCCTCTCAAATTTTTGTGCCAAATTTGAATTTGGCAAGCAGCTGCTTGAACAAACAGCTGCTTATCAGCTAAAGGTCATTTTAGCTGACCAAGCACAAAACTTCACACACACACTCATACACACATTCACATACATACATTTTTTAAACGCTAGCAAAATTTTTATGCTTGGTAAACAAACACGCTTATAACATACACACACGCACACGCACACACATTACTATTTTTCGAAAATTAGTTGCGATAAAGTTTTTGGCCATGTAATACATTTTCGGCTAGCACACATACATCATTCTTTTACATGACAGCTGCTTATAGTTGGCTTTGTAATAAATTGTTCATTCAAATTTAAACCTTAATTTTCCAGTTTTTGGCGAGGAAACTGCCAAAAAAATGGGTGGTTACATTTTGGTTCTTTTGACTATATTGCGTTTCCACAACGAAACCAAAACCCCTTTCCCGAAATTTTAGAAAGAAAGAAGAAAAACTTTTTGGGGTGGGAAATTTTTACTAAAGTGTGTTTCCAGAACGGAAGCACAGTCTTCAAGCAAGCGCAAGTGTGTCTTGCGCAGCTTAAAAAAGTAGCCAATCAGCGTGCAGGATTTTGCAGCGCTGAACTAACACTTTGTTTCAATATAAGCTTAATTTTACAATTTTTCACTTTAGATTTTGACATGGGTGCATTCCGATGCCCCATTTGTCCAACGTCTTTCACGCGCAAGGATGCGCTCACCCGACATATGCGGAAACAGCATCCGCCGGCCCCCCTTGCTGTGACTTCGGATCAGCCTGGCCCAAGTGTAGGTTTATGTTATTTTTAAAACACTCTAACTTTCAATTAAATTTTACTTAGGACTTATTAAATTTAATACTAAAATGACTTTAAACTTAAAACATATAGACATGGTGTGGTATGCTTGCATTGTGCTTCTTCAACGCGCGCTTTGCTTGTATATCACAGCACTTTGTTGCCGTGTGCAGCCATGTCTTGAGTTAGGGACTCTTGTAACTCTAAGCAAGTTGCAAGAGTAGGACTCCAGGGTATCAGACGGTCTTTAGACCTGTGCACGCTGGTATCTAGCTTACGGCTAACCTCTTGGTATGGAGTCGGCAACCTTCATGGCGGTGGTAGTAAGGGAAGACAACGCGAAGCACTGTGTTCATAAAATGGATTTAGGGGGTGGTTAAGTAGATGAAAGTTTACTACGAACTTTCTAAGGGAGCACACCTCTCGCCATTTGCCACGAACCCACCGTCCATGTCGTAATTAGGGTTAGGTGCTGGCCGTAAACTTAAACCAAAATCAACTTAGGTTTTAGTAGCTTTAATTTTAGCTGTAGTATTTGACTAGTAGCACACAGACTTAGATAGAGGTTTTTTTTAGTAAAAACACTGAGTCAACAGTAATTTTTCAAATAGTTTTTACATACACTTACAAAATTAGTTTTTCTCGCACTTAGTTTTTCCCCTCAAACTCTCACTCAACCTTGATTTTACAGTACAAACAGTTAGTTTACAGTAATTTTTCAATACAAATACTTTCTAAATTTTCACTTTTTAAATGAAACCACCTTTGCGAACTTGATTTCTCTTGTATAAATTTCAAGTTTAACGTAAATACATCTAGTTTTTCCTGCAAACTCTCACTCAACGTTGATTTTACGATACAAAGACTTAGTTTACAGTATTTTTTTAATACAAACACTAACTGAACTTTAATTTTTAAGTGAAATACCTAGCAAACTTAATTTCTTTTGCATAAATTTCATGTTTGACCTAAATACACGTTTTGTACAAACTTTCTGTCAGCATTGACTTTTTCAGTAAAAATGCTTAGTCTACGGTAACTTTCAACTCTGAACTTTAAATTTTAAGTCAAACACAAACGAAACCTAACGTTATCTGTCCGAAAAAATAAACACTTGGTAAATTTTTCATTTTTATACAAATTCATAATAAACAAAAGGTTTTTGCCCTAACAGCAACGATACATTAATTTTTAATGAAAAACTTTCCCTTCTAATGCAAACACTTGCTTAGTAGTATTTTTTACTAGCAATAGCAAGGAAACGATGTTTGTTTTCGAGGCAAACAGTGCAAAAGCTTTACTTTTTTATTCAATAACATTCTAAGCATTACGTTTTTTTACATTACACATTAGTTTCTTGATACAAACACTCAGTGAACTTTAAAATTTCTCACTTTAACCCTCTAATTTGGTAAAACTTTAATATAGTAACCTTTAATTTTATCCAGGAAACTTTTAGTAAACACTTTAGCGAAAAACACTTTAATTAACTAGTCACTAGTAAACGCTGCTTTTCTAATTTTAAGTTACAAACACGCAGTAAAGTATAAGATTTGTTTTTGCAAGTACAGTCACGAAGTCAATAGTGTCACGTCCACTACTTACACTTGTGTGTTTTTCAGAATGCTGCCCCCACAATGGATACGAATCCTACCCCTGCCCATCCCCCAACCGTTTCAGTCCCAACCCCGTCAGATTCTGGTGCTCCAACTGCAGACACAGAAGTGAGATATCGTTTTCAATTAACGTATAAATTTGATTTTTTGGTGCGTACTTGATGGTGAATATTAGCTCAACAACACTCTTATTCATTATTTCAATTGTTTGGTACTTTAGGCTACTTTAATTTGTAGTATTTGTTGTATAAAATTATTAAATATAAAACAAAAATACTGTTGAACTTAAGTAAATACTAGTGTAATACATATAAGTACGACTTGTTTCAGGTCTCGAATCAATGCCACATCTGTCAGAAGGCCTTCACGATCCGGAAGAATCTGTTGCGGCATATTCGTGAAAGCCACGACAAAATGAAATCAGCTACGTGCGACATTTGCGGAAGATCGTTTGCCAGAGCAGATGAGCTGGCAAAGCATGTCTCCATTCATTCCCGGAAGCGTACAGTCCCCACGCCCCCACAGGAGTCAGCGACCACTCCAAAACCCAAAAAACCTCGAACCTGCACGAAAGCTATTCAGTGTGCACTTGGCAACTCCCTGCAAACGTTTTCCTTTACACCACCCAAAGTTGCTATGGATCCACACAGTTTCCTGTACTCGCAGGTTTCTGCGATATCAGGAACAGTATCCAATGCATTAGAAGATCAGTCAGGAATCAAAATGTGGATGAGCCTGAGTATTCAATTTCATCTTGAAACGGATCCCAGACAACAAATCCGGGCACATTTCAACGCGTGCAATAGAGTGATTTTGCGAGGTTCCAACATTGAAGAAGAAGTTAGAGCAGCATTCCCCGAAATTTTGGCAAATATAGAATCGTTTGTCGAACGTGGCTCTGGGTGGGTGGTTGATGAAGTCCTACACCTGGACTTACACCTTGCAATGTATCAACCACTACGAGGGTCCTCGTATTTACCTTTGCCTGAATACATTGCCAAAAAAGAAGCCATAATTAACATCCAAAATGATGACAATCAATGCTTTAAATGGAACGTACTGGCCGCCTTACATCCTGCGGAAAGAAATGGCCAGCGTGTGAATAACTATTTGCCGTTTGCCAACGAACTGAACTTTGCTGGCATTGGTTTCCCGGTGAAGATTTGCGATATTCCGAAATTCGAACAGCAAAACAACTTGAGCATCAATGTTTACGAATTAGACGGTCAGAACCCGAGCCCCCTGTTTATTTCAAAGAAAAATGGTTGCCCCTCATTTAGTCGCAGTATAATTGCCTGGCTCAGTTTTTTGGAAAATGACAAAAATGTCTGATCAGTCACGGACGGTTTCCTATTAGAGACTAATTAATAATGCATGATTGCGAAAATGTGCTCTTTATGGCTGCTATGAATCTTTATTAACCAGTTTCGCATTAATTAATTATTCATTCGTGAATTAGGTTCGTGCAAAATTTTGTCTACTTATCAAACTTTTGGTTTTTCGTTTCAATTTTCTTCGAAAACACGAGATTTTAGTTTGAAACTTAGTTTACAGTTTAGCTGCTTATAAACTTCAGACTTAGGGCCTTATACGGATTTAATGGATTCGGTGTTATCCGATGGTTTGGGTATAATTGTATTCTAATTTGTGAAAAAATAAAATAGTTACACTTGAGTCCATAGTTAAAGTTGCATCGGTAAAAATTTATCGCTATATCGAACTTAAAATAGATATAGAACCATTAAATTGTTTTAGCTTGTTATGTTCGTTTTGTTGCCCTTTCCTTGATCTCTAACGTGGCTGCGATTTACAAAAGGTTCAACTTCAGGCTCGGGCTAAAACGTTTTTTCGAATGAAATAGAACATCGAAATGGAAAATTCTATGTGTATGTATTTCATACGATCACGTGTTTGACTTAGACTGGGTTTATAAGCTTTGTGAATCCCAACCAATATATATACATATGTCTAAGTCCGAAAAGATTAAATGAATTGGCGACAACAAAAATACAGCATGTATGTATATATCCGCCTTAAAAAGAAACCTTGTGCTATTAGATGCTGTAATTTCGTGTTTACTCCTCCCTTGATTAGTATTGAGTCTACTTTACCAACCTTATATATACTTTTTATGCGTCATTATGTGATACCTTGTTTTTCTTATATACTGTAAGTTGCGTGGTAATATGCAGGAATACATGAGCCTGTACACGACTTGGCGAATTTACCGCAGGCTATTACCTGGAAAATCCTTCTGCTGCTGTACCTTCAGGTTCCGGTCTTTCTTAGCTCAGGTCGCCTTCCTGTTAAGTCCGTATTGTCTGTCTTTCATAGATGTTTTTGCTCATACTGCAACAGGGGTGGATTAGGGTTACGACATTAGTTTTGGATGGGGGGTGGGAACCCCGAAAACTATTTTGGCTTTAGCATTACAAAGCCAAAGGGGGACCTTGTGATCAATTTCACTTGGGAAAATCCGCAACTTGCATTGCCGCCCCCCTTCCTTGATCCGCCACAGATTAGCAACTATTTCGGAAATGTATGTAGGCTGGTCTAGGGTCATACATGTACTTATGATAGGGGAAGGGGGGACCCTCCAAAATTGAGGGGCCGGGGGGAGGTTCCCGTAAATTTGGCAAATTGAGAAAAAATGCAACTTTTATGGGAAAATTTTTGCAAAATTTACGGTATTTTTGGTTGATCAGGGTCCTCAAAACTTGGTCGGAGAAGCCCCTCCCCCCAATTTGATCCCGATACGTATTTGGCTCACACTTCCCTCAGGTTTCCCCACTGCACGTGTGTGATCATGAAATGTATGAGCATGTTTTGATGTTCCATAGTCGACAAACTAACGTATTTATCAGGCAACCGTGGTCTGCGGGAGTAGCAAGACGTAAGCCGGCCAGTGGACTGATGGATGGGCCAGATTAGAGCTACCTTTTCAGACTAGATTTATAGGCAATTTCCAAGGGCCAATTTGTCTTGGGCGTGATGCATTACCATAACAGAACCTGCCGTCATTCATTTGATAGTTTGAAGCTAGAGTTGCCATGTTTATAGAGTTTTCTTGTTATTCTTAAGATAATGATAGTGATTGTATTGCTCTTGCTAGGGTTTAGGTAAACTGTATATACTGGCTTTCAGTGTGATACAGCTAATTTTCGTAGATGTACGTCAACATTGAGATACATTAGGTTATCAAACAACGTCAATAGATTATTAGACAACCATAATTTTTTTTAAGCAGATGTTTATTGTAAAACTTGAAAGTTATTTTGTAAAATTGAAAAATATAGTTTTTTTAGAGCCTGGGTATATATATATATATATATATATATATATATATATATATATACATATATATATATATATATATATATATATATATATATATATATATATATATATATATATATATATATATATATATATATATATATAAATATATTATTACGTGCCATGCACACACACACACACATATATATATTTATATATATATATATATATATATATATAATATATATATATATATATACACATATATATATATATATATATATATATATATATATATATATATATATATATATATATACTATATATATATATATAGTCTGTACTCTGTACATTACTGCCTAGTGCCTACAGTGCCTAGGATATATATAATAATATGTCATGGCACCTTCGGTCAACAAGATTGTTTCGACGTCAAATCCCTATTCAGCATAGTGACAGCACTAATTGCTTGCTGTGTAGATTTTAAGCCTCTTTTTTTCCAAAGTGCAGATCATATTGTGTGCAGGCCGTTAGCATATAATTTGCCTAATTTTCTTGCAAATAGGCACGTTTCAGTATTAGTCTTGAAAGTTGTAATTACCATTTGACTATATTTGCAAAAGTACGCGGTAATTGCAATATATCTATCGTTATTGTACATAAGGTCATAGTCATTTTAGGCACGTTTGTTTGTGTTTTAATACCAGAATTGAAGTTACATATCCACACCACTGCCGTGAATTTCTCTTACACAGGGGTTAACGCCGGTCAAAATTTTCTACACGCGACCCAATTCAACCCGCAACTTGACACTCTTGTGTAAGCCACGACCCAACCCGCGCCGTACCAGTCGACCCGCGTGCATCTCGACCCTCCATGTTAAGATATATACATGATATAATTGATTGTTTTTCACTGATTTGCAAGTGTAATTTCCTCAGCACTGCACGCACGCACTGCAACGAAATCCGTCGTAATGAATCGCAGCATAATTGAACCTGAGGACCGTTAGTGTGAGCACATGGTTTTGGTTTAGGGAAGAGACCCGTGTGTAGTGCTGTGCCTTGGCTGGCCGCACATGGCTCACACGGTCATGCATATTCTATGAGGTGACAACGAAGCGAGGGTTGGCTTGTTCCTTTCCCTCAATGCTCCTCAGGACCCATGATTTCACTCTCCCCCTCTAATTTATTAGGTCATTTGGCCAAAAGCTTCGGGTGTGTTTTTTAAGGCTACACTGGGCGTTACTTTCCAAGAGGAATAAAACTTTAAAACAGTACATGAGAGTACCTATCACAAGTTTTGTGGTTGTGATTACTTAAATTTACAAATATATTACAAATTGGAGTTTGTACTTCATGCAATACTCTCACCTACTGTCAAGCATATGTATCTACATTCTACATAGTAGGAAGAACATAAATATGTAGTTAGAGAACATGTATAGGATATTCTATTAAATAGAAACTAAGTTACGTCAAAATATATGTCGCCAAATTACAGCCATTTGTGTAGTGCCTACATACTTTGATAAACCATCCAAAATGCAAGGACAAGGACGATTATAAACCGGCTTTTAGAGATACCGCTTATACAGTGACCTACAAGTGCTCTGGCATATTTTTAGGCAAAATTTTATGGGGGGGGCGTCGACCAAAATGCGGGGTGGGCGTCGACCAAAATGGGGGGCCCACCAAATTCACGATAAAACACTATTTTTACACGAAAAATTGGTTATTATACGTTAAATGTTACGTTTTCATACGTTATTAAAGCTACATTAATATTAAATTTAGCAAAAAAGGACCCAAAAACCCGTCGAACACGACATTGCTACAGCTAAAAAGTCGCTAAAACGTCCTTCCGAAAAAAATTTGGGCTATGGGGGGGCACCTCATCTGAAATGGGGGGGCTTCGGACCAAATGGTGGGGAGGCGCCCCCCCCAGCCCCTCCCCCACTAAAAATATGCCAGGGGCTGTAGGTGTACATACAACCTGCTGGAAAAGTGGTGACCAGAACCTGTTTGTCTATCATTTAGTGTTCTACGCCTGTTTATATACAGTAACGAACTCTGCTAGGGTGGTCGTGGTGAAGGGATAGCTTACACTACAGGTGCTTGAAAACAAATCTAACTTCTTTGCTTTATTCTTCTGTAGTCGCCGACGACAAGATTTAATTACCTGCCTACTGTTGAATGGTTATAATTTCCTGAATGACTCTTCAGGAAGCAACACCCCCTCAATCTGGGAAGCATGGAGCCCCCAGGGAATCTTTGCATAACGTGCAGTCATGCACCTGAGGGACATAATTTACTGCTGGCCTCTAGAAGGAAGCTGTTGTAGCGCTCATTTAAATTGTATATATTGGTATGAGTAAAAACAAACATGCACCTTCGGACTTAGCGTAGCCGTATTTTAATTTACTATGGCTACGACAAGTATAGTGATCTTTTTTGTACGAATTTTGTATGGACCCCCCTAGAGTTGAACTCTTGACAATCATCTGTAGCCATTTAAACCCGGTTCATACTCGTCCTTGTCCTTGTCTCTGTCTTTTTGTCCTTAACCGTTTCTAAAAAACTTCCGGGACAAATAGGCTAATTTTTCGCGTGAAGAACGTTAGGGTCAGGTCCAGTGCGTATGCAAAAAATTAGCCGAAACGCTTATGTCCATTCTTTACAGCAGCTGACCGAAATTTGTCCTTGTCCCTGTCCTTGTGTCCTTAAGGACAAGTATGAACTGGTCTTTAATCTGCCAAGGGCTGGCCATCTTTTCAATCATCACTTAGAACTTGTCACTAGTTGTCTCCGTTTCCTCACATGATGCAATAATTAATGATGCGTTGAGCTGAAAAACTTTCCAAATGAATTGGCTATTCCTGCTAGCGATTAATTTCTCTGGGTACAGATAGTCATTATTATATATTACATACGTTTCTGATGCAGTTTTTTTACTTACGAGTGATTTTTAAAAACAGCTCATGATGCTTTTACCTGACGAGTGACGCAATGCCCTATGGCTCTGCATATTACACGCCTAGACACTTTGAGAATGCAAAAGAGATTATATACCTTAAAAGCTGAGGGTTTGGGAGCTCAGAGTTTGATGGTTCGAAACGGCCCCAAGATCAATTCGGGATCCCCTTTCTGTTTCTTGGCAATACAAACCGACCATTGCTGTTTCGGCTGCAGCTGTTGAGATCACTTGTTTACTACGCCTTGTGTGTGTGACCAAGAGTACACTATCCTATTATGTATATATATATATATTAGGGATGGAAGTCTCGGTTTTTTTTCCGAGACCGAGACCGAGACCGAGACCGAGACCACGAAACCGAGACTACCGAGACCGAGACCAAATTCCGAGACCGCAAAAACCGAGACTTTGGGAATTTTTTTGCCATTTTTTTACCTAATTGATTTGATGACTTTTTACAAGTTTTTATGTAAAATTACATTAATTATCAGACACCTTATGTATATCTAACTAATAGCTACATCACGACAATTTTGAGTACATTCCCGGCAGGGTTGGCAAGTCTCGGGTTTGCAACCGAGACCGAGACCGAGACCGAGACCGAGACCAGGCAACCGAGACCACCCAAACGAGACCTACGAGACCGAGACCAGCCCTTGGGGGACCTTTTTTCAAGTTTCAATTTTAAAAATTTGAGATACTTTGAAATGTAAAAAATTTGTGATTAAGTTACAAAAAAGTGACCATTAGGTTGTATGAGTGTATGACTTGCGACTTTGCGAGAAACGTAACATTGTAAACGACCGGATGCATGAGAGTAAGTGATTGACAGCCGAACCCGGAGAAAATAGGATTATTTTCCTATTATTTATTCTGTCAACTTTTTGTATTTTTTAATAAGTTTCGCACACTTCCTCGCATACCATAGGGTGTTTTATAGTGCCTTGCACACAATGGCATTTTGGCAGTCTGACTCAGGTGCCAGCTTAGAATCGTCCATGCTGGTGCAGTGGTGCTACTGTCAGAAGTTCTGATGCGAGCACCATCCCGTACCAGAAGTTTCTTCCGCTGACACAGTTACGTGGGGGACAGGTTTGATGCCCCAACCACGCCATAGCCCAAAAAGCTTTTGATTGTGCCTAAGTTTTTTTCATAAAGTTGACGTTTTGACATGCGTTGAGAGGTTGGGGCTCAAGAAATTTAATTAAACTGCCACCCAATACGCGCTTCGTAAAGTTGCCGAAGCCAGCAAATTTTTAATTACAAATCAGCTACGAAGTTAGATCTATTTGGTAAATGATGGTCAGTATTTTTACTGTTTAACATATGCTTGAGAGGTTCCACATATAAATGCAACATCGATACGTCAGACAAGCCTTCTAGCTCAAACTTTAACTAATAGCTTGATGTACAAAGTTTAAACTTAAAGTCAGTTTGCCGAATGCCGGTGAACTGACATGTCTGCAGCAGACAGTTGTGACCATTTCATGCTTGGAATTCTATTTGGAAACTTATATATTGTAAAAAAAATCTTCGTGATTTTATAAAATTTTGAAAACTTAAAGTCTCATCTGAAATACCGAGACCACCCTATGGCAGGTCTCGGTTTTCCTACCGAGACCGAGACCGAGACCGAGACCGAGACCAGCCTAGTCTCGGGTTTTTTACGAGACCGAGACCGAGACCGAGACCGAGACTGCCAACCCTGATTCCCGGTTACTTCCCCCTTTTTTGTGTTACAGAAAATAGCACTTTTGATACGATTTGGCTCGAATTTAGTTAAAAATTGCTCAGATTTAATCGGAATTACCACTGTTCTGCTAAAATACACCAAGGATGACAAGATAGAAAGGCTTTTTGACTTAAAATTTAGCCCATGCCCGCCGTGACGCTTTTTTATTCTTTGCCTTCGGCGTGGCCCGCTTTGAGTGGGGCCCCTCAATCCCCCGGGACTAAATTTTAGTTGGGAGTAGACTCTTCCCTTCTCATCTCCCGTACTACATGTGTCACCGCATGGTCCTGAAAAATGCGTTGAGTTGTATAGTGGTGTGGGAAAAAAACCATACGCGTTTCGCGGAAAAAACCCTAGTGCTTCCTGACCGAACCTGACGACATTTGACCTTTTCGAGTATGTAGGTGGAAAGCGCATCCCAAACTGACTTACCACACCAATTTCTGTGCAGTTTTGAGGCTTGTAGCATTTTTTTTATGAAATATCAAAATTTGGCATGTTGAAAAACTTAAAAGTGACAAAATTTTCAAAATTTTAGACTTGTCATAATTTTTCACAAAAACACTTTTGGCGAAAGGTAACTCTCTTTTTCTCAAGAAAGTTGCCTTTCCTCTATACTTCTAAAGCTCAAAAACAGTGAAAAACGTTGTGGTTGACCTGTGACTGTTCAAAGTTTGTGCGGGAAAAAACACTATTGCGGGGAAAAACCCTATTTTGTTTGGTGACAATTTTTGGCTAAACTTACCCATTGTTGCTACAAAAGTTAATTCATCTGGGCCAAACAAATGCGCCGACTTCATTGAAACCGTTTATTCGGCCGCAAAACGTCGTTTTTTGTCGTTTTGGCCCGTAACCCTACACCCCTTACGAAACCTGTTTTGGTGATGTTTCACCAAAAATTGGCATTTTTTGCAATATTAAGGTTTTAGCTGCTGTTTACCACTTAAATCCAAGAATGATAGACGCGGGCGGTGTTTGTCCACTGTTTCTAACGTAATAAGCGCAAAAATCTGTTTTTAATGCTTTTAAATACGAAAAAAATGCATATTTGGGCAGAAGTCATTTCTGCTAAAAAGGTCGATTTTTGAAGAATCATGAGTCACATGGGTGTCATAGAAACAGTTTTTAGTCCATACTGCAGCCTAAGAGTTGTAGAACACGATGCAATTGTGTTTATACTCACTGCTAATAGAACAACCAGAAAAAGTTATAGGGTTTTTTCCCCGCTTTAGGGTTTTTTTCCCGTATAGGGTTTTTTTCCCGGAGGTTTCGAGACTGATTACTCAGAAACGTGAGTGAGTAGTTAGAATCCATTTTATTAGTGCAACAGTTAGGGGAAAGATGGCCGTTATAACAGCCGCGAGCATTAATAGATCCGATTTATGTGGAGCACAGGACGACCCGAAAAGTTGAAAATAATAGGGTTTTTTTCCCGCTCCACTATATATACTAGACTATGCTTCAGTCTAATTAGTCATGTCTGGTCTGTGCTAGACCTGTCCAAGTAAGCTAGACCACTGACCAGCCTAACACTAATACTAAAGGATAAAATATAACAATAATCACACAGATAGACTTAAAAGATGGTATGGAGTAAGAAACCTTATTTGAAGGATCTGTGTTTACTGATAACCTGAACAACCACGGTAAAGTTATTTTCGGAAAAAAATTGCCTAAATTTCAGTGTTTGGCGTGAAATTTAGGTGAAATGGAGACTTCCGAAAAAAATTCGCTGCCATATGTAAAAACCAAAGGGGGGACCACAGAAAAATTTTTCACAGATTTGAAAAACCGAGACCGGGTACAAACCGAGACTTTTGGACTACCGAGACCGAGACCGAGACCGAGACCGAGACCGAGACCGAGACTGTTTTTTTGTTTTTTCGTTTATTTTTATGGCAAGTCTCGGGTTTGGGGGGGGTTTTGTGGTGTGTTTGGGTTGTTTTGGTTGTTTGTGGTTTTTGTTTGGTGTTGCCCCTGGAGGGGAGAGGGAGCGAGAGCGGCCTCCCTCCCTATATATTTTTTTCTTTCCGTGGTGCGGGGTATGTGCGCTGGGTGGGTGGGGTGTCCGCCCTCCGCCCCTGCGTCCTTCCCCGAGCCCCCAGCAGAGGATGTTTGATAATAGTGCTGCTGCTCACCCTGGTTTGCTGCTCCCCCCCCCTTTGTATTTTTTTTGTGTCTATGGCATAGACGGTGTTGCCCCTCTCTCTGCTTACACCCTTCGCTGTTACACAATGGCCTACCTGAGATGATGTATTGCCAAGGTGTTGCTGTCTAATGAGGTGGCTTAAATGCCCCATCCGAGCCTATTTTCAGATTGGCTTTGAGGTTATTCGCGCCGCATGAACCCGCATCTCAGGGGTGTGCGTCTTTTTGCGGTTTGGTTTGGGTTGGGTTGTTTTTTTGTGGATTTTTTTCTTTCTTTCTTTTGTGCCGGCCCCCGACCGGTTGGCTTTAAACTGATTTAGCTCAGGCTTGATTTCCTGAAATCTGTGACATTCAAATTACACTGCCTTAGTGAAGATTAGCGCAGCTGGCGTTTAAAATTTATATATTAAGTGAGGCGTTGAGCTGGGATTTAACTAAATCTGTTGAACTGGTACTGACCTCAGGCTTTGACTAAATTTGATGCAGTCCATCATTTTAGGCACTATATGTGGTTGCGAATCAGCGTATCAGTATATAAAATTTTGCTTTCGGGCCTGCCCGGTCGCTTCTTACCCGATTGTTCCAAGCCGTCATGTGTCGGCCTAGTCTTTTTTGTGAACTCAATGTGACGGGAGGTCAACATAGCCAATACCATACTCTGGATCTCAGTCTGGGAATTTCCGAATGGACTTTACTAGAACTCATAAAAACGCGAAAATTCCTAACTTTTCCGTGGCGAGCAACTTTTTTCTCAGCAGCAACGAGGTTCGGCTTGTCCTAAAACGAGGTTCGGCTTGTCCTAAAACGAGGTTCGGCTTGTCCTAAAATCATAAGTCTAAGGAGGGTTGCTCTCTTCTGATTCCCACATGGAATATATATACATCTAAATATATGTAGTCAAAGTGATCATTTCCACCGTGCACGATGTTTCAAAAGTTTTTATCAAAGTATTGTCAGGGGTATTCTGCAAATAACAAACGTTGCTGCCCTTTTCAACCGTATATGACGACCTGTTAATGAGCTGCCTTTATTAAACAGCCTTTTTTCAGCTCTATTAGACATCCGTCAAGTCTCTAGAGTTTTTCTGCAGTTGATAATTCATTTTAGTTTTTGTCACTTTGCCTAATACACGGAGATGATATTATTTTCGGAGCAAATTATGTACATATGAAAGTAAAGCTTGAAACCTTGAAAAATAGGCTAATTTATAATTAGCTAGTTTAGTTTTTTTGTGAAGGTCGAAGGATATCTTAATGCCAATCAAAGTTCAGTTCGGAGCAAATCGATCGTGTAAATTTGCCTTTAAAATGAGGCAACCTGCGCTTTACAACCAGGGCTGGACGCGGGTCGAAATTTTCGACCCGCGACCCAACCCAACCCGCGGCTCGACACTCGTGGGTAACCCGCGACCCAACTCGCGCCGTAAAACCCGACACGCAACCCACTTTGACCCACCACTCTATAACCATAACGTACATTATACAGGGGCGTGTAGCCAGGATTTTGAAAAGGGGTGGTTGCACTTTGTCCACTTTTTTGCTCACTTGTTTAAACTCACTATTGCGGGGTCTGAGGGCCTCAGCCCCCAGAATTCATTTATTTTTACACTTAATGGCGAAGTGGCTTACATAAAAAAATATAAATTTGGTTATTTAAATTAAATAAAATAACTGTTGCGGGGTTCTAGGGGCGGCAGCCCCCAGAAAAAATGGAGGTTTTTTCAATTTTTGGACAAATTTGGTCAACTGGACTGGAGACGTAATCAAAAAATTTTTCCGATAAATAAATTAAAAACAAAAGATGGGAACTTCATATCAGACAGTAGGATTATATACACAAGTAAATACAGCATAATGGACTCTGGTAGACATGCGTATATTAGGCTTTCATGAAAGTTAATAACAAGATGTAGTAAGCCACAGAGTTTGCAGGGGTCTGGGGGCGGCAGCCCCCAGGAAAAAAATTTTAGAATTTTTTAATTTTTAGGGCAAATTTTGTCAATTAGAGACGTCTCAGATTTTTTTTGTCCGGGCTATAAAAACCAAGGGGGGACCCTTGTCGACAATTTCTTCAGGTTCCAGTTTTGGCGGGTCGGAAAAAAATTTTTCGAGCCGCGCAGCCTGAAGTGGGTACCCGCGGGTCGACACACGGCTCAAAATTTCCGACCCAACCCGCGGGTACCCACGACCCGCGTCCACCCCTGTTTGCAACAGGCAACTGGAGGAAAGAGATATCCCTTCCCCCTCTATCCCTATTTTAACTTCGTATTAATACTTAAGTAGACAAAAATTATATACCTTTTTCACAAATATCTATCATAAGAATAAGACGATACATGTTTGTACACTTTTGCATAGACGATTATTTATGGCCATATATACCTACATTGAAGTTGTGTGTCTCCAAAATCGAGGCCCCGGGGGGAGGGTCCGGAATCTAGCAAATGTGATTAAACTTGTCGTTTTTAAAAAATTTGCAAGACATAGTTAATGTATTTCCTATTTATTTTTGGTCGATCTGGATGGTGGGTCTCCAGAATTTGTCCAGAGAGCCCCCTCCAAATTATGGATTATGTATGATCAATCTCTTTCCTACTTAGCTGCTCATGTATGGTGCTTATAGGAATCATCTAAAAATTATCTAAATTAGGGCTTAACACAAGGCTTCTTCAGGCTTTTATGCTTATCTGCGTTTCTATCATGTTATATGTATATGAAAGTGGCCAATAAGTATGTATATAGATACGTATATAGATGCGTCTTAGCAGTATTTTTCTAAGCTTTACGTCAATCCTATAGAAGATTTATTTTCCCTACTCAACTATTTTATGGCTGAACTTCGAGTCACCGTAGCCTCCTGGATAATTATAGGTATGCAAATGCGTTCGTTAAGCTTCACCTGTCTCTCTGATATAATTGTGCCCTATTCTTCGTGCTTTTCACACTACACACCAACAAGTATTATGTATATACCTTGTAGCGACCAAGTCAAGATTTGCTAGTAGAAGTGTTGAAATGGCCCCGTACAGTGTACATATATACATACCGATTAATTCCTACATAATTGATATATACTTGTCCGTGTCCGTAAGGAAGTGTCAGGAAACCAGAACTAAAAAGCTGCTGCAGTTTCGACCGTTATGTGCACTTTGAGGGTCGAGGGATATATACATATATACATGTATTTGTATGTATGTAGTTATTCTATAGTACCTATCGATTCTCGCTGGCTTACGCTCTTCATACAGTTCTATATATTTTCAGAGTAACAATGTAACATTTCTATCTTAATATTCTATCAACATATCCAGTTAATTATATATACATGGTTTAATTTGTAATATATACTTGTATTTATTGTATCCAATCGTTCATTGATTCAAATATGTACGGTAGCATGAACGAGTGCCGACCTTACACTGTTTTGGTGACCGTCTCAGGGGTAAGCTTATATGCGGATATATTGTCAAGGTTGTAAGCAACATAGGTGCTGCAGTGTTACGTCATTTTCAACCAGAGATGCCCGGCAAAAGGGAGTGGTTCCTGATTTAGTTTACAAAATTTTTCTTAAAATTCCACTAATTTTTGGCGTACTTTTTTGGCCTCAATCGAAAAATTTACGCGCTTTCTGCTTTTAACTCTTTTTTGGGGCATTTTTCCGCCCTGTCAGAAAGAAGTGGGCGGGTAAGGAGGGGTACCCGCTGTTCGAGTCGAGGGGGGTTTATACATAACCCCCTAACCATACATGTATGGGGGGGTGGGGGGAGCACCCCCGAAAATCGAGGGGCCGAGGGGGAGGGTCCCCAAAATTCGGGCAAAATTTCATAAAAATGGCACTTTTTTGAGAAAATTTTTCAAAATTTAGGGTATGTTTGGTCGATCAGGGCCCAATTGTATAAACATTTCGGGTCTTTTCCGTTATTCCCCCATCAGCCTGGAATTTGGAAGTTACTGAGCCGATTTGAATAATTTTTGCACCAATGGCCTCCTCTTGACCTCAGGACTTCAAAAACGCAGTTTTAAAAATTTTAAATTTTTTAAAAAAAAATTTAAAATTTTTAAAATTTCATACAAAGTGCAGACTTTTTCACTTTCTGAGATGCGGAAAGTGTTCTAGACACGAATTGTTGGATTTTGGATTGCTAGAATTTAAAAAATTTTCAAAAATTTGAAAATTTAAAATTTTTTAAAAAATTTTAAAAGTTTTCAAAATTAGTTGTTGTGAAGTTCTGAGGTCAAGAGCAGGGTTGGCAAGTCTCGGGTTTGCAACCGAGGCCGAGACCGAGACCAGGCAACCGAGACCACCGAAACGAGACCTACGAGACCGAGACCAGCCTTGGGGGACCTTTTTTCAAGTTTCAATTTTAAAAATTTGAGATACTTTGAAACGTGAAAAAATAGTTATTAAGGTACAAAAAAGTGACCATTAGGTTAGGTTGTATGAGTGTATGACTTGCGAAGTTGCGTGAAACTTAACATTGGAACGACAAGATGCATGAGCGGAGGTGAGTGACAACCGGAGAATAGGATTACTTTCCCGCTATTTTGTCAACTTTTGGTTATTTTTTAAAAGTTTAGCACACTTCTTCGTATACCACATTTTATAGTGCATTGCATACATATATTGTCGCTTTGGCAGCCTATATCAGATGCCAGCGTAGAATCGTCCGTGCTGGTGCAGTAGTGCTACTATCAGAAGTTCTGATAGCAGACATCATCACGGACCAGAAAAGTTTCTCACGCTGCCACAGTTATGTGGGGGCGGGGAAGGTTTGATGCCCCAACCACCCCATAGCCCAAAAAGCATTTGATTGTACTTAGGTTTTTTCAGATACTTAATGTTTTGACATGCGTTGAGAGGTTAGGGCTTAAGAAATTCAATTAAACTGCCACCCAATTCGAGATTAGTAAAGTCGTAGAAGCCAGCAAATTTTTAATTACAAATCAGCTACGAAGTTAGCACTATATGGTATATAAATGATAGTATTTTCACTGTTTAACATAAGAGGTTCCACATACAAATGCAACATCGCTAAGTCAGACAACCCATTTTAGCTCAAACGTTAATATAAAATCTAGCTTGATATACAAAGTTTAAACTTGAAGGTAGCCAGAGTTTTCCGGTGAACTAACATTCTTCTGCAGCAGAAAGTTTTGACCATTCCATGCTTGGCATTCTATTTGGAAACTTAAATGGCAAAAAAATCTTTGTGATGTCGGAAAATTTTGAAAACTTCAAGTCTCTTCTGAAATACCGAGACCACCCTATGGCATGTGGGTTCCGGACGAGACGGGGGCTGTCGCGGGTTGAGACCGAGACCGAGACCGAGACTGCCAACCCTGGTCAAGAGGAGTCCATTGGTGCAAAAATTATTCAAATCGGCTCAGTAATTACCAAATTCCGGACTGGTGGTGGAATAACGGAAAAGACCCAACATTTCAACGGCCGTTGAAATAAACGGCTGTTCAACGGCCGTTGAAATTACTACGGAGAATTTTCAGATTTTTAGAACATAATTTCGTGTGACATTGGGCCTATTCCTTTACCGGATTAAAGGGTTAATTATAATCGGACTAAACGGTTTAAAAATTATGCTTAAAAGTGCCATTCCAAAACCTCCGGATTAAACGGACTTAACTTTTAGCGCGCTGCTTTTTAGTCGGACTAAATGGACTTAACTATGCACGCTAATGTTAAGCGTGTATGTTAAATCCGTTTAGTCCTCTGGTAGTTTTGGAATGGGGTCAGACTAAAATTAAGCCGCTGACTTATTTTAACTCTTGTAGTCCATGTAGTCCGATTTGTCATTCCAAAACTTCGGACTAAAATAAGTCCAGTCCGTTTAATCCGGTAAAGGAATAGGCCCTTAGTTCCAAAAAAGGAAAGAAATTTGCCCATTTTTGCTAATATTACCCAAACCGCTGTATATATAATTTTTTTACTAGTAATAATTATAAAATTTAATTTTAAATTTTAAATTATTTCATCAACTATATATATAAAGTTATGAATTTATAAAAGTTAAATTAAAATTTTCAATTATCAATAGTCCTTTGCTATTTAATGTTTACAAGCAAACACAAGTAAACACGCAACAAATTTTAAACATTGCATATTTTCAACGGAACTTTGTCGGTCCGTTGAACTCACCGGCCGTTCAACGGCTGTTGAACTGCCGTTTAACTAAACGGCCTGTTGAAATTTGTAAAAATTCAGAACGAGTGGTTGGAAAAAATGATTAGTGGCGTGGTTTCAACGGTTAAATTTCTGAAAATCCATTGATTTCAACGGAAAAATTTTGTTCATAAAATCGCTGTTAAAATTGCTGAAATCCTCCGTTGAACCTCCGTTGAAAATTTTCAACGAACTTTTATACAATCGAAACATTTTGAACGGCAGTTTAATATGCTCAGTAGCAATGGAGAAAATATAGATTTCAACGGAGAATTTTTCAACGGTCGTCGAAATAAACGGCCGTTGAAATTTTTATAAAAATCAGCAAAACTTCAACGGCCTTTTAAATTTTAACAGCCGTTGAAATTTCAACGGCCGTTGAAATTCTTTATACAATCGGGCCCAGGCGGGGAGGGTCCTCAAAATTTGGCCGGAGAGGCCCCCCAAAATTTTGACCCAAAATTTTTATCTGTGGTTTCGAGTTTCGATTAGTTTGTCTGCATTAACGACCGCAGTGATGACTTAATTATATGGACTAACCTAACTAGTTTTTAATGCAGAACAACACTACGTTGTGAAAACTAGATTTTCTTAATTTTGACTGTAAATTTGACGTTATTCAACTCTAAGTTTTTTGAAAGGGGATCAGACACTTCATTCGTCATTTATATATTCACGTCAATATGTAGTTTTTCAATGTTTGCGTCATAATTTGAAGTTATTTTCTGACACATATTGGTTTTTGTATATATACATATATATACCAGCTGGCATTTTCGAAATATAATTCGGACTTGCATTTTGCTCATTTTGTTGTATATAGGCAACTGGCAAGGTACATGGTGATTTTGGAATTCTAGGAAAAACTTTCGTCACAAAAAGGCAATGCCAGAGTAATCTCAAAACATATATATTTATTTATATATATATATATATATATATATATATATATATATATATATATATATATATATATATATATATATATATATATATATATATATATATATTTTTTTTTTTTTTTTTATATATGTATGTATATAGAGTAAAGTATAAATGAGATATCAATACCATATATATATATATATATATATATATATATATATATATTAGGGATCGACCGGATCCAAAAAATTTCTGCGGATCGGATCCGGATCCGGATCCACTGGATCCGGCCGGATCCGGATTCCGGATCCAGCCTGAGACACACAGACATTTTTCCAAAAATGAAAAAATTTTCAAAAACTTTTTGTCTAACTTGACCACTAGCTGTCCCAGACTTCGGTTTCGGGGGGTGGGCGGGGGTCTGAAGAAATTTTTTGGCTTTTTATAATAGCGTTTTTCAGCTTTACGCTAATTTGTTATAGCCGCAGCCATATAGAGGGCAATGAATTGTGTCTGTTTGTAGTAAAAACCAATGGTGCACTTCAGGAAAAAATGGAGAATTTTTCAATTTTTAGGTTGAATTTGGTCAACTGGAGACGTATCAGCAATTTTTTTCCGACAGGGAACGTCACATCAGACAGAAGACAGTGTATTATTACACAAATAAATGCAGCATACTATACTCGTTTATACACGCAATTGCAGAATAATTTACCTATGTATTGGTTTTGTTTAAATATAATGAAAAGGAATAGTAAGCAAAAGTTTTGCAGGAGTCTGGGGGCGGCAGCCCCAGGAAAAAAAATGTGGGAAATTTTTGATTTTTAGGCCAAATTTGGTCAATTGGGGGGGACGCATCAGAAAAATTTTCCGGCCGGACCATGAAAACCAAAGGGGGGACCCTTGGAACAATTAGTTATCGTCAAGAAGTGCCAATTTGATACTGGATCCGATCCGTTTGGACCGGAGCAGCACCGGATCCGGCAGGTTTGGATCCGGATCCGGCGCCGGATCCGGATCCGCTCGATCCGGCCGGATCCGGATCCACTCCGGAATCTCCGGCCGGTCCCTAATATATATATATATATATATATATATATATATATATATATATATATAAATTCATATATATATATACGATTTATCCCCCTAAATATATATATATAATGGATCGAACCGGATATCCGGAATCCGGATCCCGGATCCGGCCGGATCCAGTGGATCCCGGGATCCCGGCCCGGATCCAGATTCCGAACCTGCCGGATCCCGCGCCGGATGCCGGATCCAAACCTGCCGGATCCGGATCCCTTCAAATTCGGCACCTCTTGACGACCCCTATTTTGTTTTCAAGGTCCCCCATTTTGGTTTTGATGTGTCCCCGGGAATTTTTCTGACATCCCTTGGCCTAAAAATCAAAAATTTCCACATTTCTCCTACGGGCTACCGCCCCAGGTTTCCTCAACTTCTTTGGCTTACTATTCCCTTGTCGTTATCTTTCATCAAAGCCTAATAATTCATACATTATCTGCATGTCGTTGCATGTCTACACAATCATATGCTATGAGTGACTACATAATATTAGTAATATTGTGTACAGTATATACACTGTCTTCTGTCTGATATGTGATTTTCCTGTGGGGAAATTCGGTAATACTGCTATCTCAGTTGACCAATTCAACCTAAAAATTGAAAAAAATTCTCCATAGTTTCTAAGTGCACCTCTGGTTTTTACTACAAACAGACTACAATTCAATTGCTATCCGATATGGCTACGCTAACAAAATTAGGCGTAATGAGCTGAAAAACTGGCCTCTTATAAAAAGTCAGAAAATTTCTTCGAGACCCCGCCCAGCCCCGAAAATCGGAGTCTGGACCGCCAATGGTGCATTTCGCTGAGAAATTTTTGAAAATTTTTACATTTTTTGGAAAAATGTATGTGTATTTGGTAAAGTGAAATGCCAGATCCGGCCAGATTTGCAGTCGAATTCGGATCCCGGATACAGATCCGGCAGAAATTTCGATCCGGTAAATTGCCTGATATATATATATATATATATATATATATATATATGGTTTAAATATATCTCACTTTTTGCAGTTTAACTTCCTCTTGCAAAATGCAATATTCATATAAAAAAAAAAAAAAAAATATATATATATATATATATATATATATATATATATATATATATATATATATATATATATATATATATATATAAATAAATATATATGTTTGGGGTACTGTGACATTGCCTTTTGACGAAACTCCCTAGAATTCCCAAAATTGCATGTCTACAGTATATATACAACAAAATTAGCAAAATCCAAGTCCGAATTATATTTTGGAAAATCCCAGCTGGTATACTATATGTATTATTGAACAGATATAAAATAACTAAAATTATAACACAAACATTTGAAAAAACTACATATTGAGCGTGAATATATAAATGACGAATAATACCTCTTCAAAAAAACTTGAGTTGAATAGTCAAATTTACAGTAAAAATCAAAATTGTAGTTTTCACAACGTAGTGTTGTTCTGCATTAGAAACTCATTAGTTAGGCATTATTGATTAATTCGTCACTGCGTCGTTAATGCAGACAAAACTAATGGAACCCGAAAAAACCCACAGAATAAAAATTTTGGGTCGAGACCGGGGCTCCTCCAGCCAATTTTGAGGGACCCTCCCCGCCTGGGCCCGATTGTATAAGAAGATTTAGAACGGCCGTTGAAATTTCAACGGCTGTTAGACGCAGCAAGCAGAAGTTTTGCCTGATTTTTATAAAAAATTTCGACGGCCGTTTATTTCAACAACAGTAAAATTCTCCGTTGAAATATATTTTCTCCATTGCTATGAGCATATTGACTGCCGTTAGGAAAATGTTTCGATTGTATAAAAGTTCGTTGAAAATTTTCAACGGAGGTAGAACGAGAAGAACTTCGGCCTTAAACAGCAATTTTATGAACAAAAATTTTTGCCGTTGAAATCGAATCGATTTTTCAGAATTTTTTTAATCGTTGAAACCACGCCACTAATTTTTTTTTCCAACCATTCTGAATTTTTACAAATTTCAACAGGCCGTTTCAGTTAAACGGCAGTTCAAACTAGGCTTTGAACGCACAGCTAAGCTCAACGGACCAACAAAGTTCCGTTGAAAATATGCCAGAATGTTGCCGAGTTTGTTGCGTGTTTACTTGTGTTTGCTTGTAAAAATATTTTAAATAGCAAAAGGACTATTGATAATTGAAAATTTTAATTTAATTTCTTATAAATTCATAACTTTATATATATGCATTCAAATAAAAATTAAAATTTAAAAATAAATTTTATAAATTATTACTATAAAAAAATTATATACAGCGGTTTGGGTAATATTTAGCAAAAATGGGATTCTTCCTTTTGAAACTAAGTATCCTTACCGGGTTAAACTGGACTTATTTTCGTCAAACTAAAAGTGACAAATCGGACTCATGAACCCAAAAATTCGGTAATAAGCCACTTGATCTTAGTCTCGGACCCCGATTTGCCGAAACTTACCAGAGGACTAAAGCCAAAACTCTAAGCGCACACGCTTGACGTCCCGTTTATACATAGTTAAGTCGTTGCGTCCGAGAGCGGCGCGCTAAAAGTTCAGTCCAAAAAGGCTTTGAATCACACTTTCACATTAATTTTTTCAACCCCTTTTAATTCAAATTATAATTTGACCCCTTTAATCCGTAAAGGGATGCGCCCAATGTCACACAAAATTATGTTCTGAGAATATAAAAATTCTCATCCTGATTTAAACAGCCCCTTGAAACCACATTTATTTGAAACGGCATTTAAAAGATGTTTAAATTTTTTTTCACCATTATTCCCGCACATTCTACGGATTTTGGTCATTTACTGAGCCGATTTGGATAATTTTTGGCCAATGGACTCCTCTTTGACCAAGTAGCGGTCCTTGGGGTCTCGTCGGTCTCACTGGGACCCGAGACTAGGCTGCTCTCGGTCTCGGTCTCGGAAAACCGGACTTCCGTGGTCTCGGTATTTCGGGAGGAGTTGGAGCTCAAATTTTCCGACGTCAGCGAGATTTTTTTGCATTTAAGTTTCCAAATGCCAAGAGCTATGGTCGAAATTTCTGCTGCAGAAGTGTTTAGTGCACCGGAAAACTATAACTTCAAGTTTAAACTTTGTATATCAAGTTCGAGTTTATATTAACACTGACTTAAAATGCAATTCTATGATTTCACAATGTACATTTTGTATGTGCAAAACCTATATGTTCGAATTTCATAAAAATCCTATCATTGCTCTATCCTTATTATTTCGTCATAATTATAATTTGAAATTTATCACTATACAACTACTAATATACAAAATTAATCGCCGCTTAATTGAATTTCTTAAGCCCCAACCTCTCAACGCATGCGAAGGTGTATTGAAAACCTAAGTACAATCAAATGCTTTTTGTGGGTTATGAGGTCATTTGGGGTGCAAACCTTCCCGCCCAG